>CAUYQV010048620.1:0-20476 GCA_963574575.1 Galagoides demidoff | reverse complement strand
AGCTCACAGCAACCTCCAACTCCTGGGCTCAAGCGAGTCTCCTGCCTCAGCTTCCCAAGTAGCTGGGACTACAGGCGCCCGCCACAACGCCCGGCCATTTTTTGGTTGCAGCCATCATTGTTGTTTGGCGGGCCCAGGCTGAGGATTCAAACCAGCCACCTTAGATGTATGTGGCTGGCGCCTTAGCCGATTGAGCCACAGGCGCCGAGCCCATCGTGCTGTTCTTGCAACAATAAATATAGATATTCAATGTCTACCCAGAATTTGAATATGTATTTTCCCATCATTGCTTTCTGAATTTAATTTTTTTTTTTGGTAGACAGAGCCTCAAGCTATCCCCCTGGGTAGAGTGCCGTGCCATCACAACTCACAGCAACCTCCAATTCCTGGGCTCAAGCAAGTCTCCTGCCTCAGCCTCCCAAGCAGCTGGGACCACAGGTGCCCGCCACAACGCCCGGCCATTTTTGGGTTGCAGCCGTCATTGCTGTTTTGGTGAGCCTGGGCTACATTCGAACCTGCCACCTTAGGTGTATGTGACTGGCGCCTTAGCCACTTGAGCCACAGGCACTGAGCCTCTGAATTTAATTTTTTTTTTTTTTTTTTTTTTTTTGGAGACAGAGCCTCAAGCTATCCCCCTGGGTAGAGTGCCATGGCATCACAGCTCATAGCAACCTCCAACTCCTGGGCTCAAGTGAGTGTCCTGCCTCCGCCTCCCAAGTAGCTGGGACCACAGGCGCCCGCAACAACGCCTGGCCATTTTTTGGTTGCAGCCATCATTGTTGTTTGGCGGACCCGGGCTGGGGATTCGAACCTGCCACCTTAGGTGTAAGTGGCTGGCGCCCTAGCCAATTGAGCCACAGGCGCCGAGCCATGAATTTAATTTTATTTTAAAAGTTTAAGTATCTTTCCAAGGAATTATGGGTCAATTAGCATGACAAATAAGGTTCTGAACACTGAAATTATATATTTTTCAGACTATTAATTATTTGGTCATCAGACCCACTATAGTTACAACATGGCTAAATTGATTTATGTGTCTGTATTTATTTATTTATTTATTTATTTAATTATTATTATTTTTTCTTCTTATTATTATTTTTTTTTGCAGTTTTTGGCCTGAGCTGGGTTTGAACCCACGACCTCCAGCATATGGGGCCGATGTCCCACCCTTTTGAGCCACAGGCGCCTCCCTTATTATTATTTTTTGAGACAGAGTTTTATTTTGTCACTTTAGGTAGAGTGCCATGAGTGCCATAGTGTGGTGTCATAGCTCACAGCAACCTCAAACTCCTGGGCTCAAGCAATTCACCCACCTCGGCTTCCCAGAGTGCTAGGATTACAGGTGTGAGCCACTGCATCCGGCCCTGTTGATATATTTTAAAAGATACTATTTACCTGCTAAACATTTTTGTGAACTACTCATTTATCTTTTGTTTTGTTACATTTCTTTCCTAGATTTCACTCAGCTAATACATCCTCACATTCCTCATGCGAGTGACAAAGGTGGTAACTACTTTTCTATATCAGTTTCATCCCTTAGACAGCTTCTCCTCTAAATGATAGTGGTGTTGGTAGAGCCTACTTTGTACAATGTGTCCCAAATGTTGCCATAGGTAGGGAAAATGGGCAACTGTACATAAAGGTACCTATTTGCAAAATATTCATTACAAAGTTTTACAAAATATTTATAAAATATTCCCTATGTATTGGCCACCTCTTTGTAAAATTTTGTAAAGAATATTTTGTAAATAAAAGTACATATAGCTACAATTTCCCATTTTCCTTATGTATAATGACTTTGGAATGCCCTGTATAATTTGCATAATTTATAATATATCAGGCTTTTAATAAACAGTACTTTAAAGCTCTACAGGTCTTTTCTGGTCTTGTATATCAAGAAAAACAGCTTGCAACCCACTAAGTTCCTTCTTGTCAATCTCCATGCCAGATAAGAATTTCCAGAACTGTTTTTTAAATCAGGGCAAGGGGAAAAGAACAGGGCAGGGAATCCTTGGCTGCAACAGCCGGCTTCAAAGAATTCAGTGTGCTGGGAACAGCAGCCAACTGGGTGCGACTGACTGCACCCTTGCACCAAAGCCAGAGAACAAAGATGAAGGGTGAGGAAATTAAGGAGATTCTTGAAGTGACTTCCCAGGAGGAATCTCAGACCAGCCACACCCAGTCCCTTCATCTTAGTAAATAACTCAGCAAAACTGCAAATGTGTTAGCTGATTCCCTGCAGGAACCTCTCCCACAGAGTGGGGGATTTCTTCCTTACTGCTGCTACATGCAACTTCCCAAACCAGAGCGTGCCTGCAGGGGAAGTGTGTGCTCTCCCCAAGTCACGGCATGTTTATCATAAGATGAACAAACAAACAGCAAATAGCTCTTGGAGGGTTTTCCCTACTTCCTGGCAGCAGAAAGAGAGCAGCTGTCTTATGATTTAACTGGGGATTTGGCCTTTTTAATATAGTTTTAAAAGTTTCTAGTAGAAACCCCCCCTTTTGTCTATATGTGAGGGTTAAACTGAAATTTGAAGTGTTCCTTCCAAGACAGGCTGAACTGATTGGAGATGAACTATAAAAATAAGCGTGGTCCAAGAAGGCATTCATTAATTTATTCACTCAGCATGTACTGAGCATCTACAATAATCAAGGCATAGAAATAAGGATTCAAAGATAATGTGTACAGTCTCTGTCCTCAAGGGAGCCAATAATGACAATTATTACAATGCTAAAATCAACAGACTGTGATAGAACAGTTATTATATGCCAGGATTACTAAATGCTTTACTCCATTATCCAATTTAGTTTTTACAACACTGAAGTAGTATGCACTCCATTTTATAGATGAGAAAACTAAGGCTTGGAAAAATTCACTTGATTACGGTTATCCAGTTATATCCAAATAAAAAAAGAAACCTGAACCTACAGCCGCTTGACTCTAAAGTTCTTCTCATTAGTGCCTCACACAGAGATAAACAGATATTGATATTAACAAATTTACAATCTCGATTGGGAAGTAGGAAGGACATAAGAACCCATTTATTTTTAACCTTATATGACATTTTAGAATGTCAACAGATACTGACAAACATAAACAATGGCAGAACAAGTTCCATAGGGAGATCACCTTTGAATAGAGGTTGGAGAGGAACCAGGGATCAAAAGGACAAGACACACTACTTGGGCTGGGTCTATGCACAGATGGGCATGAATGTGACAGACATAGGAGAAAGTTCTACATCAGGTGTCCTTAAACTACGGCCCACAGGCCACATGCAGCCCACCTAGAACATTTATCCGGCCCACCGGGTGTTTTTGCCACCGCTGCCTGTCCTGCTTAGCAGCCAACTCGTCCCGGGGCCAGCAGTCCGGCCCTCCAACGGTCTGAGGAACAGTGAACTGGCCCCCTGTTTAAAAAGTTTGAGGACCCCTGTTCTACATAGAAGCAAAAGCAAAAATAAAGGTGTGTAAGCATGGGAGTGGTTGGGGAAAGTGTTTTTGTGGAGTGAGAATATAACCCACAAATAAGGAAGCTGTGCTGGGAAAGGCTGGTGTTGGGTCATGAGTGGTCTCATGACTAATTAGTAGGCAGTGCAGAACAACTGCTGTTTAAAGCAGAGGTGACAAGCCCAGGACTGTGCTTTAGAGAATTACATTTACAAGTTTCAATGTGTATCAGAATCACCTGCAGAGCTTTTAAAATGTCAGTGTCCCAGCCCAAAAGGTTCTCATTAAATTGGTCTCAGGAGGGGCCTAGAAAACAGTATTTTTTTAAAGCTCCCTAACTGATCCTAATATGCAAGCAATGTTGAAATCACTGATGTTAAGCAAGGACTGAAGCAAAGGAAAAAAAAAAAAGAAGTTACTCAATGTATCCCACACCTCAGTGCCTGTAAGAATCACCTGAAATACTTGTTTAAAAAAAACACCCAGGCCCCTTGCTGGCTGGCTCTGATTGAGTAGGTATGAGATGGGATCAAGGAATCTGTCTTTTTGACATCTCCAAAATATCTAAATACGGGTGTGAATTAGGGTCATGTGGTGGCAGTGGAAATGATGAGCAGGTTACATCAAACAAAATAAAACTGGAAAAGATTACATTTTCAACATTATTTATACTTGCTTTCATATACTTCCAGCTTAAAACCCACCAAAACAACCAAATTGGAGTATGGTTTATTAAATTAACTAAGGTGGTTTCATTTTGATTCATAGTGTATAAACTTTAATTTCATTAGCCTCCTAAGTAGCGGGGATTGTAGTCTTGTGCCACCATGGGGTCTCGCTCTTCCTGAGGCTGGTTGGTCTCAAACTTCAGGTCTCAAGCGATCCTCTCACCTTAGCCTCCGGATGTGCTAGCATCACAGGCATGAGTGACCGTGCCAGACCCGGTGTTTCTTCTCTTATAGGACACCAATCCTTTTTACCAGACTAAGGCCCTACCTTTAAGACTTCATTTAACCTTAATTATTTCCCAATAGGCCCTTTCTTCAAAAACAGTCAAGTCGGAGGTACAGCTTCAATATATGAATGGTGTGTGTGGGGGGGACACAATTAAATCCATAGCAGCCTTTGAGGTATCCGATCTCTTTAAAAAATGACATTACTAAACAACTTACATGTGATGTTATAAGATACTTTTTTCCAAACAATAAAATTCTTAAAGTGGCTAGATAATTGTTCATTGATTTCTCCTAAGTGATCACTCATTAATTAGGCATGTGAGCAACTCTGCTTTGACACAAAAATGTACTGTCACTCCTTTTTTAAACATTTGGATCAGTAAAACTAAAAGAAACAGTAGAATGGAAGTCTAAATGTTAAAAAAAAAAATCTTTCGATATAAAAAAAATATTTTTTTTTTGAGACAGATCTTGCTCTGTTGCTTGGGCTAGAGTGCAGTGATGTCATCATAGCTCACTAAAACTGCAGAATCCTTGGCTCAGCAGATTCTCTTGGCTCAGTCTCCTAAGTAGCTGGGATTACAGGTGTGCACTACCATGCCTGGCTAATTAAAAAAAAATTCTTTTGTAGAGATGGGGTTTCTCACTAATTTGGCCAGGCTCTGGTCTCAAACTCCTGGCTTCAAGTGATCTTTCTCCCTTGCCCTCACAAAATCTATTAGTATTTGAAGCTACTTATCTGTATGAATCACAGTTTTCTTTCTTTCTTTCTTTCTTTTTGTAGAGATGGAGTCCACTTTATGGCCCTCAGTAGAGTGCCATGGCGCCACAGCTCACAGCAAGCAACTTCTAGTTCCTGGGCTTAGACGATTCTCCTGCCTCAGCCTCCCGAGTAGCTGGGACCACAGGTGCTTGCCACAACGCCCAGCTATTTTTTTTTGTTGTTGTTGCAGTTCAGCCGGGGCTGGGTTTGAACCCGCCACCCTCGATATATGGGCCCCGCACCCTACTCACTGAGCCATAGGTGGTGCCCAAGAATCACAATTTTCTTGACAAACTTTTATCTTAAAACCAAATACAGTAAATCATCAAATCATCAATAGGTTCTTAGAAACTGTGACTTTAAGTGAAATGATATATGGCAAGACCAATTTTACTATAGCTAATTGATATAAACAAGAATTAAGTTCCGGCTTGGCACCCATAGCTCAGTGAGTAGGGAGCCAGCCACACACACCAAAGATGGCAGGTTCGAGCCCAGCCCAGGCCTGCTAAACAACAGTGACAACTGCATCCAAAAAAATAGCTGGGTGTTGTGGCAGGCCCCTGAAGTCCCAGCTACTTGGGGGGTGCTGAGGCAAGAAAATCACTTAAGCCCAGGAGTTTGAGGTTGCTGTGAGCTGTGATGTCAAAGCACTCTACTGAGGGCAACGCAGTGAGACTCTTGTCTCAAACAAAACAAAAGGCTCGGCACCCGTAGCACAGTGGTTACGGTGCCAGCCACATACATTGAGGCTGGTGGGTTTGAACCTGGCCGGGCCAGCTGAACAACAATGACAACTGCAAAGTCGGGCCTTGTGGCAGGTGCCTGTAGTCCCAGCTACTTGGAAGGCTGAGGCAAGAGAATCGCTTAAAAGAGTTGGAGGTTGCTGCGAGCTGTGATGCCACAGCACTCTATTAAGGGTGACATAGTGAGACTCTGTCTCAAAAAACAAAACAAGTTTCTTGTAGTCCTTCAGGTGGTCAATTTACAGACGTTCTACTGTACTTTAAATTAAGGCTCCTATACAAGACAGAATAGTGTATACATTTTCAAAACCAACCCTACCCTCTAATAAAAGAGATGATAATATAATCCATTCAATAATTTCCCTTTATATAGTTACTGGGAAATAGCCTTGATATTAAATAACCAAAAAAGCAATAATTTACCTGTAATAGATACTAGGTGCTAGAGATACAGTTATTGGCAAAACAAACAAGGTTCCTGTCCTCATAAAGCTTATAATTTAAGAAGGGAGAAGGACATTAAGTAAAAAATCATTCAAGAGAAGGTGCGTCAGCTCATGACTGTAATCTTAGCACACTGGGAAGCTTAGATAGGAGTTCAGGAGTTCAAGACCAGCCTGAGAAAGAGTAAGATCCATTTCTACAAAAATAGAATAATTAACAGGGTGCAGGTGGTATGTGCTGTAATCCTAGTCCTCCCAAGTAGCTGGGACTACAGGTGCCCACCACAACATGGCTAGTTTTCTTTTCTTTTCTTTTTTTTTTTTTTTTTGAGAGGCTGAGGCCAGAGACTTGTTTGAGCTTAGGAGTCTGAGGTTGCAGTGAGCTACGATGATGCCACAGCACTCTAGCCCAGGCAACAAGAGCGAGATTATGCCTCTAAAAAAAAAAAAAAAAAAAAGTCGTTCAAAATAAATACTTAGAAATAAAATAAATAACTAAAACTTATAGGATGATTTGAAAAAGAATAACAGGGGCCTAATTCAGATGAGGAAGGGGGTCACAGAGAAGGCTTCTTTAAGCAAGTGGCCTTAATAAAGTAAGGTTAGCACTCTAAGGGTATTATACATGGAGGGTTAGGAACTTCAGCTAGGAGAGAAGATGGTAACAAAGCATTCTAGGAATGCCTGGATGACATATATGAAAGTGCCAAACAATCATAAGTGCAATAAGGGAAAACTGAATAAAGGGCAAGATTAAAAGCTACTGGAGGCTCGGTGCCTGTGGCTCAATCGGCTAAGGCACCAGCCACGTACATCTAAGGTGGCGGGTTCGAATCCCCAGCCCGGCCCGCCAAACAACAACGATGGCTGCAACCAAAAAATGGCCGGGCGCTGTGGCGGGCACCTGTGGTCCCAGCTACTTGGGAGGTGGAGGCAGGAGACTCGCTTGAGCCCAGGAGTTGAAGGCTGCTATGAGCTGTGATGCCATGGCACTCTACCCAGCGGGATAGCTTGAGGCTCCGTCTCAAAAAAAAAAAAAGCTACTGGAGGTAGAGAAGTAAAAGATTTGATGTCAATTTTCTCCATGGAAAAAAGATTTTGAAGGAAGTAAATATGAAAAAGAAAGGGAAAACTAGGAACTGAGGAGAAATAAATAAAATGAGAGATAAGAAACAGAAATTTAGGGAAGAAAATGTCCCTTAAATAAATGAAGAAGAAATAATGAAGAAGTTATTTATTGTCCACGTCAGGTTTCTAGGAGAATATGAGATGTGAAACACAGGTTGAGAGGGAGGATTACCGACTAATGGAGCCCATCGCAGTGAGGAGACCACCTGGAAGGATTCTGTTTGTTTGATTAAAAAATTACAAAAGTTATTATAAGATTGCCCTTTGGTGATTCAAACAAGATAGCCACAACACTCCTGCAGTAAAGCAATGCTAATGCTCATAGAATGGTTTTTAGTGTTGAGGATGAGGTTTAGCAACAAGCAAAATCAAGGGGAAGTTTGAGGCAATTACACAGAGACCTCAGACCAATAGCTAATTTCAACCTAGACTGTCTGCACTTTCCCTTACGATCACTTCATCCACCATAACTTTAAATATTTTATTTATTTAAGTATTTATTTTTTGAGACAGTTTTACTTTGTCTCTTTGAGAGGGCAGTGATGTCATAGCTCACAGCAACCTCAAACTCTTGGGCTCAAGTGATTCTCTTGCCTCAGCCTCCGAGTAGCTGGGACTACAGGCACCTGCCACTTTTTTTTTTTTAAGAGGCGGGATATCACTCTTATTTTATTTTTTATTTCTTATAGCATAACTGTGTACATTAATGCAATCATGGGTACAGTGTGCTGTTTTCATATACATTTTGAAATACTCTCATCAAACTGGTCAACATAATCTTCATGTCATTTATGATTATCAATTATAATCTATGAAACTTTCTAGACTGTTCTGCTTCTTCCCCTAGAATACAAGTTCCTCGAGGGCAAGTATTATCACTTACTCATATATATTTCCAGCATCTCATACAGTGTTGATGTAGTGTTTTGAAACAACAATATACTCCAGAGTTAGTCTTTCTAGCTTCTGCTGGTAATGGTTTTTTCACTTACTTGGTGTATGACCTAGAGCAAGTTATTCAACATTATAAATCTCAGTTTCATTTTCTGTACAAATGAGATAATGATATCTATCTAACATAAGATTCCTGTGAAGAAAAATGAGATCATCTACATAGAAGCACTTAATAAATGTTAAATGTGATTATTATTATTACCATTTTCACTACATTTTTCATGCCTAGAAATTCCATTTGGATCTTTTAAAAATTTTCCATTTATCTCCAAATCATATTTCTGTTTTCCTTTAAACAGATAAGCATATTTACATGATTTAAAATAATTATTTTAAGGTCCTTATTAATTCTATCAGCTATGTCATTTCTGGGTGTATGTTTCCGCTGATTGATTTTTCTCCTGGTTATGGGTCATATTTATCTGCTTCTCTTAATGTCTGGTAATTTTGAATTACGTATCATATTTGTATATTGTGTGTTGTTGAGTGCTAAATTTTGTTAAATTATTTTAAAGAATATTGAATTTTGTTCTGGTATATATAGTTAAATTACTTGCAAATCAGTTTAATCCTTTTTGCCTTTAAGCTGTTGAAGACTCTATCCAATGCCCTCTGTATTTTCAGGTCTCTCGCATTCTGGCTAATGGAAGAGTGAACTATCCCCAGGCCTGTATATAGGCAGAAGTAATGCTCTATTATGCTTGAGTGTGATATTGTTACATTACAGAATTACATGCTTATGATTTTGTAATAAAAGATTGGTACAGATTACCAGCTTATAAAAAAGGAGCATTATTTGTGCATAATTCTGTAACATGATAATATCACACTCAAGCATAAAAGGGCATTAGTTCTATCAGACCCTGTGTGTGTGTGTGTGTCCATGTATATATGCACAAAGCTCAAAATTAAGTTTTAACTGAAAATAAACTGTGGACAAAGCCTCTGTTGATTCAATATCCCTAAACAAAAGTAATGATTTATATTATGGGAATATCAATTTTTGCCAGACTTGGAAAATTCAGATTAATCTTTTTACATGGAAAGAATTACCAAGGTGAGAAGCTAAATTTAAAAGGCTGTTTACATTTCAGTATACCTTTTTGCTTCCAGAAAACTAAAGTTGCCTACATAGCAAGTGGTTCACTATAGTTTTCCTGAGATTACCTAAACTTTACACACAGGAAAATTAGCATGGTTGAGTACTCAGTTATACAGAAATACATTAAATCTCCCTATACTTGCTAAAAACTGGAATAAAATGTTTCTTGTCAGAAGGGATTAGGCTCTGAGTTTTCTACAGATGGCTTCATTTTTAGACATATTATGCTAAAACTCTACTCTTCTTTTGGTACCTCCCAGAACAGTTACTTTCCTCTTGATAATGTTAAAATGTGTACATGATTTTCTAAGGAAGTTATCTGTAAAAAAACAATATAGTAGCAGCTCCATTGAGTAGGTACTTGACATTGTAATTTTAAAAAATAGGGCTTAATAAATCCATTCTTTTTGAACCTTGCCTCCAAAGTTTCATTCATTCCGAATAAAAATTGGGGATTGACATCTCTGGGACAGAAAGATGTTCTGAAGTTGCCTGGAAACAAACTGAGAAGATATTAAAACTATTTAACCAACGATTTTAGGATCATGTAGACCAGCGGTTCTCAACCTGTGGGTTCTTATTTGATTAAGAAGCCTAACAACAAACATCCAGCATAAAATCTAAGTTTTGTTTACAGCACAGGAGAAACAGGAAGAACTTGGAGCTGCTGCTGCTCAGCAGCTGGATGAATCCCTGGCAACTGTTACTAGAAAGATAAAGAAACTTACATCTGCTAAGAGTCTAAATGCTATGTGAATCCCTTGTGATAGTAAATAAATTCTTAAAGAGGCCTCACTTCTAAATCAGGGGAAAAAATTAAAACTAAAAAATTAAGGTTATCTGAAGACTGTTTTCCATGGTTATCTCCATATGCTGTATCATAGAAACTAGCTCTAGCTGTATACACCATTTTTCAATACACGGTTGATCACTGAACCTGAGATTGAACTGTATAGGTCCATTTATATATGGATTTTTAAAACTAAATGCGGATTAAAAATACAGAATTCAAAACCCATGTATATGGAGGGCCAACTTTTCACATATGTAGGTTTCAAATTGTTGACTGTAGCATTCAAGTATGTATTTATTTTGGTATATCTGGGAGTCCTCGAACTGATCTTCATGTATACCAAGGGATGACTATAATAGGTATTCAACAAATATCTGCTGACTGAATAAGGGAATTGGAAAGAATTGGAAAAGATGAGTTCTGGCTCGGCGCCTGTGGCTCAATCAGCTAAGGCGCCAGCCACGTACATCTAAGGTGGTGGGTTCGAATCCCCAGCCCAGGCCTGCCAAACAACAATGATGGCTGCAACCAAAAAATGGCTGGGCGTTGTGGCAGGCGCCTGTGGTCCCAGCTACTTGGGAGGCAGAGGCAGGAGACTCGCTTGAGCCCAGGAGTTGGAGGTTGCTATGAGCTGTGATGCCATAGCACTCTACCCAGGGGGATAGCTTGAGGCTCCGTATCAAAAAAAAAAAAAAAAAAAAAAGATGAGTTCTAATAAAATAGTACAAACTTCATCTATACATTAATAGCTCCCAGTTTTGTTTATGTAGAGACCAATGGGATAGTTTTTCTGAGCTACATCACTTAAAATTGGGTCTATATGGGTTTTTATAATACCTATTACTGTGTTTATTCTGTAAAGGAAAATACGCTATCCTCAGTACACTAAGTACTTCTTGCATAAATACTGTAATAGAGATGAATGATCTCTAGAGTTACATGTCAAAGAAGGAGTGATTGAAGTAAAAATTGTAGAAACAGTACGTGAGCCATTAGTAAATCTGGGTTCTATTTCCAGCTTTGCTACCAACCCACTGTGAAATCTTTCTACAAATTACACAATTTCATTACTTATAAAGTGAGAACAATAATACCTACTTTCCCTATTTCTTAAGATAGTTGAATTCACAGAGATAGTCCAATTCACAGAGATAGAAAGTAGAATGGTGGTTTCCAGGGGCTGGAAATGGAGAGTTAGGTTTTTTATTTGCTTGTTTTGAGACAATCTCACTCTATTGCCCAGGTTAGAGTGAGGTGGTGTCAGCCTAGCTCAACAGCAGCCTCAAACTTCTGGGTTCAAGTGATGTCCTGCCTCACCCTGCCAAGTAGCTAGGACTACAAGCGCCCACAGCAACATGCAGCTATTTTTTTCTATTTTTAGTACAGAAGGAGGTCTCAAACTCTTGACCTCAAGTAATCCACCCCTCTTGATCTCCCAGAGTGCTAGGATTACAGGTGTGAGCCACCATGCCAGGCTGAGTCTTTAGTGGGTACAGACTTTCACTTTAGGAAGATGAAAAAGTTCTGGAGATGTATGGCGGGGATGGTTGCAGAACAACGCAACTGTATTTAATGTCTCTGAACTATACACTTAAAAATGGTTAAAATGGCAAATTTTCTGTTACACATATTTTACCACAACTTAAAAAAAACCCACATTCCCCCTAGCAACAACAACAAAAAAAATCTATTGCCCCGCTAATATTCTCACATGATGTCTAAGCCGGAAACCTGGAAATTATCACTGGTCTTCTCACTCACTTTAGATGCCAAATCCAATCACCAAATTTTATGGATTATATCCCTGAAAGTGTCCCTTCCAGCAACATGGATACTGCTTAGTTTTGGCTCTTATCTCTCACAAAACTACTCCAAGATGTCTATGTTCCCGCCCCCAATCTAGGCAATCCTCTTCACTGACTTTTGAATGATCTTTCTAGAACTCAGATATCATGTCCTCACTCTCATATCTAAAAGCCTTCAAATAATACTCACAGAGTATAATCCAACTTTGTTTTTATGGCAAAAAATAATCTTTCAGGAGCCCTTTCATTCCTTTACAGGTTCATCTCCCCAATCTCCTTCACAAACTCCAGTTATTCTGATCTTCTGTTTCTTTCTTTTTTTTTTTCCCTCCCCCACTCCCTTCCTCCCTTGCTTCTTTCCTTCCTTCCTTTTTTTTCTTCTCCCTCTCTTTCTTCTTTCTTTCCTTCTGTGGAGACTGGGTTTTGCTGTGTCACCTAAGCTGGAGTGCAATGGCTCAATCATAGCTCACTTATAACCTTGAACTCCTGGACTCAAGAAATCCTTCTGTTTTAGTGTCCCAAGATGCTGGTATTACAGACATGTGCCACTGTGCCTGGCTAATATTTTTATTTTGTGGAAACAGGGTCTTTCAATTTTGCCCAGGCTAGTCTCAAACTCCTGGCCTCAAGCAATACTCCTGCCTTGATCTCCTAGAGTGCTGGGATTACAGGTGAGAGCCACTGTGCTCAGCTTAATATTCTGTTTCTTAAATCTTCTACATTCTTTTATGCTTCAGCATATGACCTACCTTAAATACCCTTTTCTCCTTTATCCATATGGATAATTCCTACTTTTCCTTTCCAACTTAGATCAAACAGCCAATTCTCAGGAGAATCCCCAATGTGTTTTTCACCCTCTTCTCCAACAATAGTATGCCTATCCCAATTCCCCATTCAGGAATTTCCTTCTTTGTGTTCACATTATTTTTTGCATCTACTGCATGGTATTTTAATATTTGCCATGAGTAAGGGCTCTGGAGCCAGAATGCATGGGCATAAATCTGGGCCTGGCATTTACTATGTAACCTTGCCAAGTTATTCAACTCCTCTGATCCGTGCTTTCATTAGTTATGAAATGGAGATTACAGTATCTACAACAGAGAGCAGCTGTGAAGATTAAATGAGTTACTACATGTAAAGTGCTCAGAGCTATACCTGGCTCTCAATAGATGTCATTTAGTGATGATGGTGGTGGTAATAATAGCTCCGACATAAGACAGATAGTTCTTCAAAAAGTAAGTTTAAGGATGGTCGGTCTTTATCGTGAAATGACAGAGAAAATAACTCACGGTTTTTTCAGTAGGGACTAAAATCAATCTCTGGCTGCTTTCTTTCTCTGCCTAGCATTCTTACTAATAGCACCCCGCCCTTAGTGGAGTTCCTTTTTCACAAACCACAGCAAAAAACAGACAGAAAAGAAATGTAAATTCTTTCTCCTTACATTTCATCAGCTCTCTGTCTTTCAGAATTTGTTTCTGTAGCCTTAAGTGTTCCTGATAATCTCTGGGAACAAATGGTATATGAACACCAGGCCTCAGAATCAGAAACACCTGGAAAAGACTGTCTTTAACCTGGCTGAAGGAAAAGCAGAGACAGCATTCACATCCACAGTACCTCGGGAATTTGACTACAATTGCTGGGTTTTTTTTCCTTTGTCCCCCTTAAATTCAGCAACCCACTAAACTTCAGGGAAGGTTTGCTTTCTTTCTTTGGGATGCCACTCTGTCTTTCTTTTTAACTCTCTCTTTCCCCACTGTTTCCCCCCCTCTCATTCCCTCTCTCCTTCTAAAAGATAAAATAAACTTATACTTTTTGAGAAGGATCACTAAGAAAGGGGCTTTGTGGGGGTGGAAGGAAAACCTGGCCTGCTGAACCTGGAAGTATAGAAGGCCCATAAAAATGTGGATATAAAGTGACCAATGACTAATAGAAAGAGACAATCAATGACAAGTAGGAAAGGCCAATAATCCCTGGAGGTGCAGAGAAGCCAATGAAAGACTTACAACCAATTTCAAACAGAGAATACTATACTGCTAGAGACCTTTGCATCTGGTCTCTCTCACCTCTGCTCTTTCATGAGAGGGACCCACTTCCAACCCTCTTTGGAAGTGCTCTAAACTTTCTCCTTGTTTTTCCTAAATAAAATCTCTCTTTGTCACCCTGAAACTTGTGTAAGTGACTTTTACTTTCTATCCACACTGCCTGAGCTGCTTCAGTTTTATTTTCAGTTTCCACTTACTGTTGCTCTCCATTACTGCCCTGCCTCGGTTGAACTTTCTAGCTCAGCCAGGTAATCAAACCAGGTCAACTAGGTTCAGGGAACCAGGACTCCCAAATTCCAACACTTTTATATCCTTATCTTGATTTAGAAAAATTCTTTTCTCATCCCACATGAAGAACTTACTGAGCTTTCCACTGAGGTATTCCAAATGCCTTGAATACCATGTATTCAATCTGTATTTATAAGGACAAAGGAAAAGTTTGAAAGAAAGGAAAGAAGTTAAAAAGAAAAAAAAAGGAATTTAGGAAGACTTACCGCCATTTTTGCCTACAGTTCGGAAGCACCTCCAGAAGGCCCGTAAAAACGATGCTCTATTGTGGGGGGTGGCTTGGATGAAGCTGAATTCCCGAAAGAGAATGTGAGTTCCCTGGCATACACTGTTAAAACTGCAAATACAAAAAAATCATCATTAGATGGAATCCAGAAGGCTAGAATCAGAATGAAAAATTGAGACCAGGGACAACCACTGCCAAAGAGGGGAAAATCGTTTTCCCCCTAACAAAACTCTGCAGGGGTGTCCTGCAGCCTGCAGTCCATGCTGATATTATGAAAAGTATGCACAGATTTTGTTTTGCTAATCAGCTGTTGTTAGTGTTTATGTCTTTGCTATGTAGCCCAAGACAACTCTTATTCTTCCAACGTGCAGCAGAGGGGGAAAAAAGGTTGGATACCCTTGCTTAAACAACAGTCCTGTGGGGGAATTTCTACATACAACCATATCCCTCTGAAAATTCCTGGAGTTCAATTCCTCTGAGTGCTTCTCATATCCCACATGTAAACACTGAGGAAGTTTTAACCAGTTACTAAAGCATCTTACATAGAGGAAAATCTTTGGGTCTTTAACAAGATGATACTGATAGTCGTGTCTTTTTTGAAAATGCTTCTCCCTTTACCACATTTAGAATTATGTTTCCTTAAAGATATTTTTTCTGTACTCTCCCTGACCTATACCAGCTGCCACAGCATGACATGTCTTATGGGGCCATAACTATTATCAGTTTGGGAATGGTTACATATCTCCCCAGTGACAAACCCCATGCACCAAGGAATACAGAGGTTCCAAACAGAACACTGAAGGCAAATAATAAGAATAAGGGTAGAAAGTAGCCCCTTAAGGAGAGTATAAAGCAAAGCCCCAGGGCTCAAGTGAGTCACTGTTTAAGCTGGGCCAGGGAAGGGGAAAAAATATACTCCATTGCCTTTGGCTTCTCCTGCCAAAGAAATAAAGGCTGTAGAGCCTGGAGTAATCTAAAAATGGAAACTCCACCAAAGAATAGGCAAGTATCCAGTAATCATCCCTATCAGGGCAGACTTCAGGTTCCGGAAAAATCCTAAATTTCCTGACAAGTAAATTATAAGTGGAAAACATGTTAATCTTTGTGGAGAAGCAGATGTTAAACTGAAGATGGCAAGGAATAGAGGGAAAAGGGTAATTGCAAATGCCAGTTTCCATTTGTTGACCATCTAAAGGGAAGAAAAAGTCTGAATCTCTGAACAGGAAGAAAATTCAGAAGCTATCTACTCCATTTCCCATCTCTGTACCAGACCAACTTCAGGGGGACATGTCTAACCTGCTTTTAATATAGTACATTATCATTTAGGATAAAATTAGTTTCTTCCTGTTAATAGTAACAATGTTTTATGAAAAATCAAATTATATACTCTTCTTCCTTCATGAAAAACTAGCAGAAAACACTACGTGGAAGTATGTGGACAACATCTGGCAAAGGATTAGAAGAGAAGTTTTAAAATGCAATGAAAGTGTTAACCATGCAGTTTATGGCAGTGCTGTTGTCTTCAGCAAGGGAAAATGAAAAATAAAGCAAATGAGCTGTTAAAGGTAAATGCGGTAGGCTACATTTCTAGCAAATAAAGTCTGAAAAGATAACACCGTAGCCTAAATGTAAGAAACTATCCACCAAAGTGTACTTCATACTCTAAGAGGAAAATGCTAGTGTGTTAAGTGATAGTCTAGGCTGTAAAGTAACTAGTAATAGTGAGGATTATGCCTTGGTATAGTTTTCTAAAACAATTTCAGGCATGTTGTGGTAGCTTACACCTGTAATCCTAGTACTGTAAGAGACTGAGGCAGGAGGATTGCTTAAGCTCAGATGTTCGAGACCAGCCTGAGCAAGAGTAAGACTCATCTCTACTAAAAATAGAATGGCCAGGTGTTGTGGCAGGTACCTATAGTCACAGCTATTCAGGAGTCTGAGACAAGAGGACTGCTTGAGTTTGAGGTTGCTGTGAGCTATGATACCACAGCACTCTACCCAGGGCAACAGAGTGAGGCTCTGTCAAAAAGAAAAAAAAACAACAACAGACAATCTCAAATACCATATTTCATGTAAAGTCTTTTACTGATTCTACCTCCTATGCCAAATTCCCATCATCTCACTTCAATTTCCATCATATTTCACTTATAACTCTAATGGTGGTCACAATTTGCTGCCTTGTTTTTTGTTGTATGTATGTATGTTTTTACCAGGCTGGGTGAGGTAGCTCATGCCTGTATTCCTAGCACTCTGGGAGGTAGGTGGATTGCCTGAGTTCATGAGTTCAAGGCTGCCCTGAGGCAGAGCAAGACTTCATCTCTAAACAAATAGCTGGGCATTGTGGTGGGCGCCTATAGTCCCAGCTACTTGGGAGGCTGAGGCAAGAGAATCATTTCAGCCCAAGAGTTTGAGGTTGCTATCAGTTGTGACGCCATGGTACTCTACTGAGGGTGACAAAGTTAAGATTCTGTCTCAAAAAAAAAGAGAGAAGGGATCTCACTCTGTCACCAGACTGTGGTGCATATATGTATGCATGATCATTGCTTACTATAGCCCTGAACTCCTGGGCTCAAGCTATTTTCCCAGCCCAGCTTCCTGAGTTGTTGGGATTATAGGTGTGAGATACTATACCTGGCTGCTGCCTTGTTTTTAAATAATTGGACTTCTTTCTCCTGCTAGACTGCAAATTCTCTGGAGTAAGCACTTAGGTTGTACTCATTTTTGTCTCTACTACATTACATAACACATAACTCCATAAATGTTTGTGATAGTTGATTTAGAAAAATTTTTTAAAGTAGGTAAGTAATAATAGGTAGAATATATATATATATATATATCTTTGCAATTAGTCACACTGGAAATACTGAAAATCTGTATTATATAAATTATTCAAAAGTCTAGATCTTTGCTCTGATATTTGTATTGTAATATTGCAATACCAGCTTTATTTTGATTAATATTTTTCTGGCATGCCTTTATGTCTTTAAATTTAACCTTTCTGAATCATTTTGTTTTAGGCATGTCATCTTGTTTTAGGCATGTGTCTAGCTGAATTTTGTTTGTTTACCCAACTTTATAGTCTCTATATGTTAAAAAGTGATTTTTAATGTATTTGATTAACTTCTGACATCTTATTTAATCTTCCCATGAACCATCCTTCTTTGCCTTTTTTCCCTCTTCTCCTAGTGCTAGAAAAGTGCTATTTGTGCTCGCTTCGGCAGCACATATATTAAAAAGTGCTAGTAAAGTTTTTTTGTTGTTTTTGTTTCTTTTTTTTTTTTAGACAGTCTCACTCTGTTGCCCTTGGTAGAGTGCTGTATCGTCACAGCTCACAGCAACCTCAAATTCTTGGGCTCAAGTGATTTTTTTGCCTCAGCCTCCCAAGCAACTGGGACTACAGGCACTCGCCACAATGCCTGGCTGTTTTTAGAGATGAGGTCTTGCTCTGGCTCAGGCTGGTCTCAAACCTGGGAGTTCAGGTAATCCACCCACCTCGGCCTCCCAGAATTAGCACAGGATTACAAGTGTGAGTCACTATATCCAGCCTAAATTTTTCTTTAAAAAAAATATTTTCTGCTCTCTCAGTTAGAAAGCCACAGACAGAATCTGTAATCTTTTAGTACAATTTAATATAAACTGTTAGGCATGCTGGCATATACCTATAATCCCAGCTACTTTGGAGGCTGAGGTGGAGGACTGCTTGAGCCCAGGAGTTCAGATCTAGCCTGGGCAACATAATAAAACTGTCTGTTTTTTTAAAGTAGTGTAAGTATTTACACATTTTTAAATGTCTAAAATTATTCATTTTCTTTATAACTCTATAAATGACAGAAGACCAAAGCATACTTTGAATAACTTATGCATACCCTTCTCATTTTCTGATATTACTTTTTACCTTTTTTTTTTTTTTTTTTTTGAGACAGAGCCTCAAGCTGTCCCCCTGGGTAGAGTGCTATGGCATCACAACTCACAGCACCCTCCAACTCCTGGGCTCAAACGAGTCTCCTGCCTCAGCCTCCCAAGTAGCTGGGACCACAGGCGCCCCCCACAACACCCGGCCATTTTTTGGTTGCAGTCGTCATTGTTGTTTTTGGCAGACTCGGGCTGGATTCGAACCTGCCACCTTAGGTGCATGTGGCTGGTGCCTTAGCCACTTGAGCCACAGGCGCCAAGCCACTTTTTAATATTAGAAAACTTTTTGAAATGTAAAACATACATAATTTTTTTTTTTGAGACAAGAGTCTCACTATGTTGCCCTCAGTAGAATGCTGTGGCGTCGCAGCTCACAGCAACCTCAAACTCTTGCCTCAGCCTCCCAAGTAGCTGGGACTATAGGCGCCCACCACAACGCTAAGCTATTTTTTTAGAGATGGGGTCCTGCTCTGGCTCAGGCTGGTCTCGAACTCAAGAAATACACCTGTCTTGGCATCCCAGAGTGTTAGAATTACAGGTGTGAGCTACCATGTAGGTTTGTTTTTATTTATCTTGCTTAGTACTTTAGACTGACTTCTATTTTGGCAAGTTCCGGAAAATTTTCAGGCAATAACTTCTTAAATACTGCTTCTTTGCCATTCCCTCCATCATTTTCTTCTGTCTCTCTCTCTCTTTTTTTTTGGCCAGGGCTGGGTTTGAACCTGCCACCTCCAGCATATGGGGCCAGTGGCCTACCCTTTTGAGTCACAGGCACTGCCCTCCTGTCTCCTACTGAATATAAATTGTAGTGTCTCAATGTCTCTTGTCTTTATATTTTGTAGCTTTTATCTCTTTGTATTACACTTAATATTATTATCTTTTAAATTATCCATTCTCCTATTATGTCTGGTTTAGATTTTACTCTATCTAGACCCGGTGAGGTGGCTTGCACCTGTAATCTTAGCACTCTGGGAGGCCGAGACGGTGGATTACCTGAGCCCACAAGTTCCAGACCAGCCTGAGCCAGAGCAAGACCTTGTCTCTAAAAATAGCCAGGCACTGTAGCAGGCACCTGTAGTCCTAGCTACTTGGGAGGCTAAGGCAAGAGAATCACCTAAGCCCAAGAGTTTGAGGTTACTGTAAGCTGTGACACCATAGCATTCTACCAAGGGCAAAAAAGTAAAACTCTATTTTAAAAAATATATATATATTCTTTCTAGTGAATATTTTTTAATTTCAGTAACTTTTCTTTTCTTTTTTTTTTTTTTTTGAGACAGAGTCTCACTTTGTTGTCCCCAATAGGGGACAACAAATTCTTGGGTTTAAGCAAGTCTCTTGCCTCAGCCTTCCAAGTAGCTGGGACTACAGGTACCCACCACAATACCGGCTATTTTTAGAGATGAGGTATTACTGTGGCTCAGGCTGGTTTGGAACTCGTAGGCTCAGGCAATCTACCCACCTAGGCCTCCCAGAGTGCTGGATTACAGGTATGAACCATTGTGCCTGGCCAGTACTTCCTAAAATTAAGGAATTCCCTTATATAACAACAGTATAATGATCAAAATCAGGAAATTAAAATTGATACAATTATCTAATTTACAGACATTTCTGAGATTTAAACAATTGTTCCAGAAATGTCTCCTTTATAATAAAAGAGAATCCAAGATCATACATTACATTTAATTGTTATGATTATGTCTTTTTTTTTTTTTTCTGAGACAGAGCCTCAAGCTATCACCCTGGGTAGAGTGCCATGGCATCACAGCTCATAGCAACCTCCAACTCCTGGGCTCAAGCGAGTCTCCTGCCTCCGCCTCCCAAGTAGCTGGGACCACAGGCGCCCACCACAACGCCCGGCCATTTTTT
>CAUYQV010048619.1:0-10099 GCA_963574575.1 Galagoides demidoff | reverse complement strand
CCACAACGCCCGGCCATTTTTTGGTTGCAGCCATCATTGTTGTTTGGCAGGCCCAGGCTGGGGATTCGAACCCGCCACCTTAGGTGTACGTGGCTGGCGCCTTAGCCGATTGAGCCACAGGCGCTGAGCCTCTCTCATTTGTCTTAATAATTACTGTCCTTTAGGCCAGGGGTGGTGGCTCATGCCTATAATCGTAGCACTCAGGGAGGCTGAGGCAGGTGGATTGCCTCAACTCAGGAGTTCAAGACCAGTGTGAGCAAGAGTGAGACCTTGTCTCTAAAAAATACCTGGGTATGGTGATGGGCGCCTCCAGTCCCAGCTACTTGGAAGGCTGAGACAAGAGGATTGCTTGAGGTTGGGTGCCTCTAGTTCAGTGGTTAGGGCGCTGGCCACATAGTCCAGGGCTGGTGGGTTCAAACCTGGCCTGAGCCTGCTAAACAAATAAACAAAATAGCCAGGCACCTGTAGTCTCAGCTACTTGGGAGGCTGAGGCAAGAGAATCGCTTGAGCCCAAGAGCTTGAAGTTGCTGTGAGCTATGACACCATGGAACTCTACCAAAAGTGACAAAGTGAGACTTTGTTTCAAATAAAAAAAAGAGGACTACTTGAGCCTAAGAGTTTGAGGTTCCTGTGAGCTATGATGCTGGCAACAAAGGGAGATTCTGTCTCAAAAAAAAAAAAAATGCTGTCCTTTAAAATGTATTTTTCCCCCTCGTCCTGGATCCATTCTAGAATCACATGTCACATAAAAGTGTGCTAGAGTGTCCTAGGGCACCAGGACAATGGTACAAAGATCTGGCAAAAATCCCAGTGGAAGGCTGAGGTAGGAGGATCACTTGAGCCCAGAAGTTTGAGGCTGCAGTGTGCAATGACTGCACCCGTGAATAGTCATTGCACGCCAACCTGGGCTATAACATGGTGATACCCTGTCTCTAGCAAAATTTAAAAATTAAAAATAATAAAAAATTTATAGTCTCATAGTAAATTTGGGCCATGTGGAAAACACAGTACTCTGGCTCACACTTTTCTTTGTGGGAGGTGGCACAGGATGTGAGCACTCCATCTGTGTCCCTGCATACACTCACCATGCACTGAACTGCACACTGTCCTGGGGGAGGACTGGCTCCCTAGTCAGCTGGCAAAACTCAAATCCCAGGCCCTCCACTGTTCTTCAATTCTCACATGTGGGAAATGGGGATAAACGCAGAACAGTAGTGAAAATTCAACCAACAACTATAAAGCCCTTAGAATAGGATTTGGCACAGAGTAGAGGTTCAGTAAACATTAGCTCTTTGTTTCTTTCCCTTATTGCCTAAAAGGTAATTCAGTAATACCATTGTTACAGCCTTATCAAATTCATTGCTAAGAACCCACTGCTCAGATGAAGCCAATACACCAAGATAGCAGGAGTTACAGCAGAGAAAGAGTATAATGTTACAGGCTCCAAGGAAGGAGACAGAAAGAAGTTCTCAATCTGTCTCTCCAAGAATTTGGGAGAAAGAAAGATTTTTAAAGATAGTTTGGTAGGCAAAGGGCTAGGTAGATGGGTCTGCTAACTGGCTGGGTTTAGGGCAGAGCCACTGGGGTATAGAAATTGTTTTCTTTGCTGAGTCAGTTCCTCAATATGGGTCACTGGTCTAGGTGGGTCAGCAATGCCACCAGAATGCAGGCCTGAAAGACAGCTCAAAAATTGGCTTACGTCACACAGGGTGGTGGGGTTATCTGTGGGAGTAACGAAGAAAGCATAGAATCTTTATGACCATAAAGAACTACGAAGTTAAAAAAAAAAAAAGAACTACGAAGTTGTAAACAATGACAGGAAAGCATGCTAGGAAACAATGACGGACATATATATATATATATTTTTTTTTTTTTCCTCTACCAAAGTTCTCATCCTATGGCCCTTTATTAATTTTATAAAGGGTGGTTTCACCAGCACATTATTACTGAGAGGTAATTCAGCCAGTTAATTCAGGGTAGGGGTTGGGCATCAAACCCCACACCTCAATCTTTGCAGAAAGACCCTCTCCTCTCTGCCCCAGAAGAATAGGGCCCCCCCTTAAGGGTCAGATGGCTTGCGCTTGTAATCCCAACACTTTGGGAGGATTGCTTGAGGAATGAGGATTGTTTGAGGCCAGGAGTTCAAGATCAGCCTGAGAAAAAAAGTTTCTCAGTGGTGTGTTCAGGGTGGTAGTAGGAGGGATTCCTGGCCAGGTCTAAAGGGCAGGAACTTCTGGGTGCTACAAGAGAACCTCTACTCCCATCTCAGGCCATGATTCAGACTCAAGTATGCAAACAGTGAGTGGCCACTCTATCACAGTCCTACTGAAACCATGATTTATAAATTAAGAAAGGGAGGCGGCTTGGGGCCTGTGGTTCAATCGGCTAAGGCGCCAACCACATACACCTAAGGTGGCGGGTTCGAATCCCCAGCCCGGGCCCGCCAAACAACAATGACGGCTGCAACCAAAAAATGGCCGGGCGTTGTGGCAGGGGCCTGTGGTCCCAGCTACTTGGGAGGCGGTGGTAGGAGACTCTCTTGAGCCCAGGAGTTGGAGGTTGCTGTGAGCTGTGATGCCACGGCACTCTGCCCAGGGGGATAGCTTGAGGCTCCGTCTCAAAAAAAAAAAAAAAAGAAAAAAGAAAGGGAGGCAAGGTGAGAACTGTGGTAAGAACCTAAACTCTGCAAAAGCAAATGCATAGTTACCGTAATAATAACAATAGCCAGGCATGGTGGCTCACACCTGTAATCGCAGCACTGTGGGAGGCTGAGGAGGGAGAATTGCTTGAGCTCAGGGAGTTTGAGACTCACCTGAGCAAGAGTGAAACCCTGACTCATGAAAAAAAATGGAAAAACCCAGCCAGGCACTGCAGCGAGCGCCTGTAATCCCAGCAGCTTCCAGAGGCTGAGGCAGTGGAATGCCCACATCGAGTCTGAGGTTGCAGTGAGCTATGATGCCACTGCACTCTGCTCAGGGGCATAGGGTGAGACTCTATCTCAACAACAACAAAAATAATAATAACCAGCCACTGTCCCTTAATTTGCTTGCCTACAATTTCTACTCAGGTCATTTAGCTGATGGTCATAAAGATTCTTAACTCTCTTCATAGATAACATCACCCTTGTGAACCCTAAGGCTAGTTGTGGAGATATCTTCCAGGCCCTGCATTCCAGGGGATAAACTGACCTACCCAGACCAATGGCCCATAGTAAGGAACTGACTCAACTTGTCTTATGATCCCCACCCAAGAAATAATTCAGCACAAGAAGATAATTTCTACACTGCTATTGTTCCACCCCATATTCAGCCAATGAGCAGACCAATCACCTAGCCCTTTGCCTGCCAAATTCTCCTTTAAAACTCTTTCTCTCATATTCTTGGGGAGACAGATTTGAGAAATTCTTTCCATCTCTTCACTTGGTGCTCTGTAATATTACACTCTTTCTCCACTGCAACTCTGTATGTCTAAGGGTAATGGCTCTTTTCTGTGCAGCAGGAAATATGTACAACCTGGCTGGGCTATCCTATTACAGAGGAATGTCATCATGCCTACTTAACCCATGAGGATTCTGAAGCTCAGAGAAAGAAGACGCTGCAGAAGTAACGTAGGAAATAAGGGGCCTGGCCAGGGCCTCATCATTCTGTCCAACCTCAATAACACCATCCTTCCACCTGGGTCCTCTGAAGAGCTTCCACTAGCCCTTCCAGGCTGCTCTCCTCCCTGATCACTCAGTCAGAACCCATCCTCTCTCTGTCCTCAGCTACCACCCTACAAACATCTTTTTCTCCAGTCGAGCTTAGCAAATTGGGGAGGTTTGGCTCTGTGATTACCCCTGAAGAGAGTCCCCATATGTCTGGCACAGGATTTGGGGGCGGTGAGGAAAGTACAGATCTGGAACATATGGAGAGATGATACCTGGAGATGGTAATGTAGGAACCACCCAGAGAACAGCCCAGGCTAGGAGAGGGGGAAAACAGCATTACCAGTCCCCAGAATGTGTCTAGGGTGCAGTGGGGGGTAAAACAGAGGGTCAGCAAGGTCCCTAGCTGATAGCAAGTTTCCCTCTCTAAGCCACAATTCTACTCTTTAAAAAAATGGTGCCATAACACGCTGAGACCCTGAATTAATGACCACTAATCTCCCTTTACCGGCCACACCCATTCTGGTTTATGCACCATCCTCCCCCATGGGCAGTCTCACCAGTCTCCTCCCTACCAAACCTTGCACCTCCATTTCCCACACAGCAGCTAGTAGGAGCCTTAAAAGCACACTATCACCACCTCACTCATTTTCTCTCTCTCTCTCTTTTTTTTTTTTTTGAGACAGAGCCTCAAGCTATCCCCCTAGGTAGAGTGCCATGGCATCACAGTTCACAGCAACCTCCAACTCCTGGGCTCAAGCGAGTCTTCTGCCTCCGCCTCCCAAGTAGCTGGGACCACAGGCGCCCACCACAATGCCTGGCTATATATTTTTTGGTTGCAGCCATCACTGTTGTTTGGCAGGCCCGGGCTGGATTCGAGCCTGCCACCTTAGCCACTTGAGCCACTGACGCCGAGCCCACTCATTTTCTCAAAACTGCAACAAAGTCAAAACAGTCTCCTTACTAGGACTTTCTCTATGTAGATTTTCCTACCTATGCTTCCCTGCCTCATTCCTATCCTTTCCAGATACTCAAAAGACACCCTTCAAAACCACTCAGGTTAAAAGCAGCCCTAGGTCTCCGATCCCATCACTCGCTTACATCGTTCATTTATTTGCTTGTACCGTTTAGCATCCTTGTTTCTGTTGTCTAGGATGGGCCCGACACGCAGCAAGCATTCATTATACAGGTATTGAACAAATGAATGAAATAGAAGCAGAGACCAGAAAATCGGGTGATTTTGTTCCCCAGGCGGCTTTTGTAAGATTTTTTCATTCCCCGAAATCAAGTCCCGGATAATGGGTTGCACCACAGCCACCAAACCGATCAACCCACTCCCTTCTCCGCGCATGACGGGGCTCGGTGGCCTCCGCTGCTCACCGAGTCTTCTAGGCCACGTGAGGAAAGGGTGCGGTTCGTGGCTGTCACCCACCGCAGAACCTCCCAACCCTACCGGCCGCCGTATATGCGCAAGCGCAGTGGCGCTTCCTCTGCTCGGCTTTGCCTCAACGCCCCCGGACGGCTCCCTGGGCAACCAAAGGTGATCGCCAACGCAAGTAAAGCCAAGAGGGCCACCTGGTGGGCGTCTGAGGCGTTTTTGTCGCCGTTTACGGACCTCTCTCTGTGGTCGCGACGTCTGGCAGGGAAATATTTCGCCTGTGAACCGTACGCCCTGAAGAAACAGGCAGCGCGCTTGCGCAGGAGAGCTAGTAGGCAGCAGCGGTTTGCGTCTGCGCTCTAGGGGTCCGTGGCGGCTAGCGCCTGCGCGGCGGGGCGCTGCGGAGACCGTTGGCTCATTTGCATGTCCCCGCCTCGCGCGGCGGCGGAGGCGGCGGCGGTGGCAGCTGGTGAGGAGCCTGAGGCAGCGGCGGGGGCGGATCCGCGCGCGGTGGGCTCGGGGTGAGGCCCGGGCCCAGGCGTCCTCGGTGGGTGGGCCTTGGGGTGGGGGGCGCGGGCTCGGCCCTGGGGTCTCCGGGCTGGGTGGTGGTGTCGCGGGCTCGGCCTTCAGGCTGCAGCGACGGACGCGTCCCGATGGGGTTGGTCTGCGGGGCTGGCTGCGGCCTCCAGGGCACAGCACCCCCTTTTCTTCGTCCTGGGAGTCCGGGAGAAAGCGAACCACTTCCTAAAAGGGCTTGTCGGTTCACTTGTTCATTCATTTCGCCTTAACCCTAAGCAGCCTCAGGTCTTAGCGTGATACGGCGGCCGGCGCCGCATCATGCCCTTTACCTCTTGACCTGGTTCAGTCCCCATGGAAGCCCCCACTATAAGCTTCTATAGGCGGGGCAGGGACACAGAAGGGCTAGGTCATTTGATTTGAACCCGGGTCACCTGACTCAGAGACCCTGCTCTGCGTCTGCAGCGAACAAGGGGGTGTTCCGGAAAAAGGGCTGAAGGGGTGATGGGTGTAGGAAGTGACTATAAGATTGTGTTTTGAAGTTGCAGGTGACTAGCCACTGGATTTCTAAATGTTGCTTCTTAGTCTTTAGTTACTCATTCTCTTCAGGTCTTTGTCTCCACTGCCAGTGGCCTGTTGCTAGGTTCAAGTCCAGGCTGTCTGACCTTGGGTGGGTCACTTTTCTTGAGTCTCCCTTTTTCCTCTTTTGTATAATGTCATTCTTAATAGGACCCACCTTTTCAAGGTGTTATTGCAAGAAGCAAAGGAGATCATGTAAGGACCTACCACTCAGTGAACTCTGTCACTGGTCTGGAATTTCTGGACTCATTTGCCAAAAGGCTTCCCTCAAAGTGAGAAGTAAGTTTTCAAGGCCTCTTCACCCAGTCTGTGAAATGGGAAAAGAATGCTCATGTCGTTCCCAGCCACCATTTGCAAGGATTGTATTCCCACTCATCCTACTTTGTTATGCTCAGTTACTGTGTGTTGGTTCAGGATTGCTTTTACAGAGAGCATCTTGTAGTGGAATCTGAGGACATGGGCACAGAGGTTTGTCTTGCTCCTTTTCAGTCAACTTCATTCAGGCAGAGACCCCCTTTAAGTAATTGGTTCACAGAGAATAGACATAATTGTAACTTTGACTAAACCTGTACAAAGGTAATGCCTGTAACCAAAATGTTACCTTGTAACATTCTGAAACAAAGTATTAAAAAAAAGAAAAGAATTGGTTTGCCTTTGAAGTACCATGCCAGGATTACTGACTACCTTGTTACTTTGAGGATTAGGTGAAATAGAGTGAGCAGGCTCTATGAGTTGTTCTTAGTGTGTTTTTTTTCCCCTTTCCCTACAGGTTGAAGAAACATGGCAGCAAGGCGAATTGCTCAGGAGACTTTTGATGCTGTATTACAAGAAAAAGCTAAACGATTTCACATGGACCCCAGTGGTGAGGCTGTAGGTGAAACCCTTCAGTTTAAAGCTCAAGGTAAGATTTTTGAGGGGGGATGGAGGGGGCCTACTTAGGAGACAGGGCAGGAGGATTTCAATAGCTTGGGCAAACTATGCAACTCCTTTGATCCTTACTTCTTTGTAATAAGGATTTTAATGTATTCTCTGGACCCACCTATCTGTCACATCATGATGTAGAAGGTAGTATTGTCATCTGGTGCTTCTCTTAGCCAGACACCTTCCCCAAAAGTCAGATTTTTGAATTACTCTCTTGGCTCTATCCCACCACCACTGCCCAGGATTAAACTCTTATCAGTTCTTGCCTGGATTATTGCAACAACCTCCTCCTACAGAATCTCTCTGGTTTTTGCTCTATTCCTCTCACATCTGCTCTCCGTATCTATTAGTGCCAACCTTGCTGGGCCACTGCCCTTCATGGATTTTTGGTTCTCCCCATTGCAGGATTACATCCTCAGATGGGTACAGGAGCAGCTATGTCACAGGGTATGTGAAAGACAGAAGGGCTTGGGGAGCCTGTAGAGCTGCTGAGTATAGGCACTGCCTGCAAACATTCTCTTTGGAAAGTTTTGACATACCATGCCTGCAGAATAAAAATGATACCTGCAGAGGTTGCAGAATGACATGAAGATCCTTCACCTGACTTGGACCTCACATTTGTGTGCTGTGCTGCCTGCTGTTGGGAAAGTACATTGTATACTCACTCACTCCCCTGCACTGGGCCTGTCTCCTTGATGCAGTGCTGCTCCTAGCTGCACCAGCCTTAGGGTAGAGAAGATTTGCTTGGTGTTGGCTAAGTAAGTGAAAGTGTTTGGAGTAGAAGTCATACACATGCTTTGGACCTGGAGAAATCAAGGCTCAAAGATTGTCCCTAGATTTTGAGTTTTAAAAATTATGTGAATACTACATGTAAACATTTTTGTTGTAAAAGATTAGAACATTTAAGAAGGTAAGAGGAAATTAAAAGTTCGCTTAGGTTCGGCGCCTGTGGCTCAAGTGGCTAAGGCACCAGCTACATACACCTAAGGTGGTGGGTTCAAATCCCGCCCAGGCCCGCCAAAACAACAATGACGGCTGCAACCAAAAAAAAAAAATAGCCAGGCGTTGTGGCGGGCGCCTGTAGTCCCAGCTACTTGGGAGGCTGAGGCAGGAGACTCACTTGAGCCCAGGAGTTGGAGGTTGCTGTAAGCTGTGATGCTGCAGCACTCTACCCAGGGGGACCGCTTGAGGCTCTGTCCCAAAAAAAAAAAAAAAAGTTCACTTAACTGCTTATCTCTCAGAGGTAACTGTGTTTGTGGTGGTTTGTGGTGGCAGTCTTCAGTTCCTTTAGTGATACATTTACATAATTCTGAATACTTAGGGGTTTATACAAATGAAGATTTTAGTTTTGGTTTAACTTTACATACAGACTCAAGCACCAATACATATTTTAGTAGTTACCTCAAGAAAGATTAAAAGGGAGGAGTGAGGAACTAGAAACTTAGCAGGATGCTAGGTGGTTTGGAACATCTCTTTGTTACAAATCTCCATGGTCCATTAGTCAGCCTTTTTCTACGTCTGTTCCACTCTGAACTTTTCTTTTTCCTCTTAAACCAAGACATTTGAAAATTCTGTTGTGCAGAATCCAGCCACTATACTCTGTTAATAACACCATCATTGTCAGTAATCAGTACCTGGATCACCTGTGGATTCCTTGCTGGAACATCCACATCTACTCTCTCCTGTAATCTGTTCCCTACATAGTAGTCAGTCCTTTTGGCTCATCCTTTTGTTCAGAACCCATCAGTGGCTTTTGTATCTCACTCAGAACATATGTTAGAATCATCTAGGGGCCAGGAAAGAAGGATTTCAATACCTTTTAGAAATTCTGACATCCAAGTCATGACCCATCCTAATTAATTCAATAAAGTATAGAGAGAGGGTTCCAAGGGACGCAATAGAAGAGTTTAGAGCCACCTTCCTCCCATTTTGCCTCTTGTTCTTTTTGTTCCCTCTGGCCACATTGACCTCCTACTTTTTCCCCCTCAGGGCCTTGTCTTCATGACCCAGGCGTCCTCAAACTATGGCCCATGGGCCACATGTGGCCTGCCTAGGACATTTATCGGCCCACTGGATGTTTTTGCTGCCGCTGCCTGTCCTGCTTAGCAGCCAACTCATCCCAGGGGCCTGCAGTCCGGCTCTCCAACGGTCTGAAGGACAGTGAACTGGCCCCCTCTTTAAAAAGTTTTAGGACCCCTGTCATGACCTGTCTGCCTGGAAGGCTTTCCCTCATAACCACATGGTCTGGCCTCTCACACCAGGCTATTGCTGCCATATTGACAGAGCTATCCTCTTTGACCATCCTGTCTAAAAATGGCATCAACTAGGCACAGTGGTATATACTCGTAGCCCACCTGCTCAGGAGGCTGAGCATGCTTGTGAATACCTACTACATTCCAACCTAGGTGATATACTGAGATTTTGCCCCTCTAAAAAATAAAAATTCCCATTTCACTTACTTGATTTTTTCTTGGCACTTACTTGCATTTTTTATATTTATTTATTTATTTGTTTTTTGAGAAGAGTCTCACTATGTCACCCTCAGTAGAGTCCCATGGCTTCACAGCTTACGGCAGCCTCAAATTCCTGGGCTCAAGTGATGCTCTTGCCTTAGCCTCCCAAGTAGCTGGTACTACAGACACCCACCACAACACCTGGCTATTTTTTTGTTGCAGTTGTTGTTTGGCAGGCCCTGGGCTGGGTTTGAACTCGCCAGCCTCGGTATATGTGGCCTGCACCCTAACTGCTGTGCTACAGGTGCTGAACTTGGCCTATTTTTATTTATATCTGGCTTTTTCAACTGGGAAGTCTGGGAAAGATCTCCTTTCCTTGCTGTAACTTCTTTGCTTAGTGTCTGAAGTTCCTTGCACACAGTAAGTACTTGAACAAATGAACTTGGATTTGCACAGGATATTGGTTTCTTTTTTTTTTTTTTGAGACGGAGCCTCAAGCTATCCCCCTGGGTAGAGTGCCATGGCATCACAGCTCATAGCAACCTCCAACTCCTGGGCTCAAGAGAGTCTCCTGCCTCCGCTTCCCAAGTAGCTGGGACCACAGGCGCC
>CAUYQV010048618.1:0-22930 GCA_963574575.1 Galagoides demidoff | reverse complement strand
ACAAGTTATTTCAAGCATGTCATTTACATTACTTTGTAATTTGTGTGTGTGATGCAGGTGGAAATTATAAAGGCCATGTGGATATTTTGGCACCTACCGTTCAAGAGTTGGCTGCCCTTGAAAAGGAAGCACAGACATCTTTCCTACATCTTGGCTACCTTCCTAACCAGCTGTTCAGAACCTTCTGATTTTTACATACACTGAATAAGCCTTGAGTAATAAAACTGTAGTCTTAAAACTCTAAAACAGTTGTACTGCTTCCAAGCAGCAGTATTTATAGTAACTTAAGCTATTAATGCTAACTCTTGCATGTCAAGAAACATTAGTCTTAGGTATACTTCATGAAAAATGGTAGCCTAATGAAAATAAATTTGACAACTATATTTTCGTGGAGCTTTGTGTCTTATTTTAAGGTTATATTGATATATATTTTTCTTCTAAGAGAACACTGTGGGCTTATGAAGTAGAATTTATAGGTATATGAATTTGGTAGAGAACTTATGTGGAAACACTAGGAAATATTCTAAAAGTAGAAATTTTAAGAGGGACTGTCCTAAATGGAGATGGTTTTCAGAGGGTTAAGGTTATCTAGGTGTACACTGAAGCTCGAGGAGAATTGTAACATGAATTGGATGCTCCTAAGGGTAGAGAGATGCATAGTTAGTATGGAAGCTTAGAAGGATACAGGGGTGTCCAACCTGTGGCCCATGGGCCACATGCAGGTTATCAAGGCCTGTTTTGGTTATCTCTCATGTCAGATATTGTGAAAAGTATGCATGATCTTTTTTTGTTAGTTGTGAATTTAATGTGTGGCCTGAGACAGCTTTTATCCAAACCACTCACATTCTTCCAACGTGTAGTAGCAGGAAAGAAAAAAGGTTGGACCCTCTTGGTAGAGTGTTAGTAAAGGTTCTGTAGCTAAATGTTGATGACTGAGTTGATGTTGACAGTGAAGATATATATGGAGAATTGTATCTTTTTATGAACATTTCTTTTGAGATGATATATATCTGGTACCGGAATTTCACTCTTCAGTAGGTTCTTGGTCTTGGTGATTTGAAGAATGAACTTGCGGACCACAGATGAGTGATGATTCAGGATTTATTTACAGAAAAGAATACAGAAACGCCAGAGCTCCTGGCAGAGAGAGAAAAGCTCTTTCCCTCGTCTGTCTCTCTCCCGGGGCTCTTTGTCTAGGAGTATATATACTACATGGGGCTCTCTGTAGTTACTTTTTTTTTTTGGCCGGGGCTGGGTTTAAACCCACTACCTCCAGCATATGGGGCTGGCGCCCTACTCCTTTGAGCCACAGGCACCACCCCTGTAGTTAGATTTAGTAGGGCTCCGTAGTTATATTTAGCTGTCTGGGACCCTATGTAGTTACATTTGTGCCTGGAACATGTCTGGGAAGTGTCTGGTCCTGAATGAATGGCTACAATCCCTTTCATTCCCAGGCCTAGGAAATTTGCATGAAATTGACCAGGCCTAGGAAATGGGGGTTCCCTGTTCAGCAATAAGTGCAAAGGGAGGGAAACCTAAAGTGCTGGTGTCTCCCCAGCAGTTATCTGGCCCCTCTGGGTACTGGAGCCTCCTGCAGAGCCCCCCTGCCTGCCCTTCAGCCTGCTGGTTCCTCTGCTCAGGCGGCGGCAGCTGGTCTGTCCTCCCACCCCAGCTCCACTGAGCTGGCTGGGGTGCCACTTGTCCTGTATCATACCCATCAAGATCAAACTAGTCTGCTGTCCCTCTAGACTTAAAATCAAACTTTAATTCATTTCTTTGGAATACACTAAACATTCTTGCCTAACATATTGGAACGACAAAGGAAAATTTAAATACATGTGACTGAATTACTTCTTTGTGCCTTTTGACTCTTAGTTTACAAAGTATTTCTTGGGGGGGGGGGGCGGATTATTCTTGCCCTAGAATTTCTTTAAGATCATAGGCTGTTATAATTTCTTGTAGAATGGTTTTCAGATCTTCTAGTGCTGAAATATTTTCTCTAATCAAACCTTGAGTAAAACTCAATACAAAAGCTATTGTAGGAGTGTCTAACATCTGGGTTATAAACTGAGGACTTTTTGGCTTGTCTGTGGTTTCAGCAGATATCATGAAAATTATGCATAGACCTTTATGCTTGTCAGCTTTTTTTTTTATAATCTTTATTTTTTTAGAGTTAATATGTGCAGTGTAGGAAACTGAAAAACATAAGAAGCAAAGAACAAAGTCATCCACATCATCAGCTTTCTTTAGTGTTTATATTTAATGTGTGGCCCAAGATAATTCTAATGTGGTTCAGAGAAGCCAAAAGGTTGGACACCCCTGCAGGAAAACGGTATTACCGATTATATTGTGTTCAGGATTTGTGTGGAATGATTATGTGGATACCATTTTTTCACTTATCTCTAGATTACTTTCTTTGGAGATGTCTTAGAACTACTGCGACAAATCTCAAAGTTATGTGAGTGTTCATATATTTTAATCACTGCTTTAGAAATGAACTTTTAAATTTTTTTTGATTTTTTTTTTTTTTTTTTTTTTTTTGAGACAGAGTTTCACTGTGTCACCCTCGGTACAGTGCCATGGCGTCACAGTTCACAACAATGTCAAACTGTTAGGCTTAAGCGATAAAAATTTACTTTTATAGAGACAAGATCTTGCTATGTTAACCAGGTTGGTTTTGAACTGCTGTCAAGCCATCCTCCTTTCTCGACCTCCTAAAGTGCTGGGCTTATAAGTGTGAGCTACTGTGCCCAGCCTAGTAATTGACATAACAGCAAAGAAAAGATGGAGATTCTGACCACTTAAGTATTAGAGCCAGAAGGGATCTTTCTGATTGTCTTGTTCTTATTCTCTTTTTTTTTTTTTTGACACAGAGTCTCACTTTGTCGCCCTTGCCGTGGCGTCAGCTCGGAGCAACCTCAGACTCTTAGGCTCAAATGATTCTCTTGACTCAGCCTCCGAGTAGTTAGGACTACAGACACCTACCACAACACTTGACTATTTTTAGAGACGAGGTCTCGCTCTGGCTCAGGCTTAGTCTTGAACTCCTGAGCTCAGGCAGTCCACCTGCCTGGGCCTCCCAAGTGCTAGGATTATAGGTGTGAGCCACCACACCGGGCCCTTCTTGCTCTTATTCTGTGGGAAAGGAAGTTGAGGTTAGAGGGGTGCACATTCACCTGGCTGGCTTAGTAGAAGTGGAAATGGAGCTTAGGTTTCCTAGTTCCAGCTTTTAATCTTTGAGTTACCTTTGGAAGGTGATTCTTGGTCTAGGTGGGTAGGCCAGAGAGGAATGTGGGATAGAGTCTAATGGTGGTGAGACATTGTTTAGCTTTCCCCTCCAGTATATTACTGTCCAGAACAGAGTTTTCAAAGTATTTTATCAGTTTTCTTCAGTATATTACTACTGAAGAGTTTTCAAGAGAGGAAACCACATGTAACCAGAGCAACAGGAGTGTTGCCTGGAGACCTGATTTGCCTTTTTTTCCCTGCCCACACCACCATAAACCTTCCCTTCTTAGTCTCAGTTCCAGATGCTGATTCCTTTAGGCCTCTGTATGAATGCTAAGGATGTGAGTAATTGTTAAAGTCTGATCAAGATGAGGTGAGCCTGAGACATGCTAATTGCCTGCCTCCTTCAGGACTACCTTTCCTGGGTCAACGGGGTTTTAGTTAAAGTGATATGTACAGCTCCTGGGCCTCATCCTTCTGCCTGCCCCTTCCCTCTTCCCACAGTCTGGAAAATGGATATGGAATTACCCATTAGAAACGTATAATACCTGGGAATGGCAGAGCAATAAGACAGAAACCTGGCTGGCTTTGGGAGAGAGCTGCCCCCGCTCTGTGGCCTGCCTGTTAACAGTACCTGGATCTTATTTGAGGTACCTCTTGTGGGGTTCTTTGTTGCAGAACTTTAGCCTCTACCCCTAACTAAACATGAGAGGCCAGAAAATGTTAAATATTAACCTTCCAGTGGTGGTATTTCTGAATAGCTTTTGCTTGTCCATCCTATAGTGCAGAAATTGCAAGTAAATATACTTGCAGATCTGGTGTCTGTAGTTGGTGTCCCTGTTCCTTCCCTAAACGGAAACACTGAGACTTACTCAGCTTCAACACTACTGTCGTGTGGTCTTAGGGTTTCAGCACCTTCCTCTTTATGCCTGTCTAGTCTTTAATGCACTGTGTATTCTCTTCAGAGTTGTACTTTGGTAGTGACTGAAGAGGGTGTGGAGATTTGATTTTTTTTTTTGTGAGGGAGAGGCTATTTCAAATATTAAGTATTCTGTTCTAACTCAGGTGTTTTCACTGCATAGGGATGTCTGCCTTAAGAGAACTGATTCTAAAGGATTCTAACTAGTGGCCTTAGGTATAAGATTGGCAAAACTTTTCTGTATCTCATCCTTAGTCCATCTTTTCTCATTAAAACACAAAGACAGAAATTTCAGGTTAGAGTAATCCTTACCCTTCCTTTTTTATTTATAGTCTTACTCCCAGAGAAAGCCACTGCCAACATTTTGGTTCATTTCTGTAAATGTTTTTGGTATACTGTGTATATAATTTTGCAAGTTCATTTAACATAAGCATTGTTATATTCTTATAAAAACTTGTTATAAAAACTTTCATGACCGTATAATGCATTGGGTGTGCTGTGGTTTATGTAACCATTGTACTCTTACAGCTATGAGCACTGATAGGAATTTAAAAGGTTGGGAACTTCAGAATGGTTCTGGATTTGTTTTTGTTTTTGTAATTTTGAGACAGTCTCACTCTGTAGTCCTGGGTCAAGTGCTGTGGCATCCTCGTAGCTCACAGCAATCTCAAACTCTTGGGATTAAGCAATCCTCTTGCCTCAGCCTCCTGAGTAGCTAGGACTACGGGTGTGTGCTGCTGTGCCTGGCTAGTTTTTCTGCTTTTAGTGGAAACAGAGTCTAACTCTTGCTCAGGCTGGTCTTAAACTCCTGAGCTCAAGCAATCTACCCACCTGGGCCTCCCTGAGAGCTAGCTTTATAGGGGTGAGCCATCACGCCTGACCTTTAGTCCTAGATTTGAATCCAGCTCTAACCTATACTAATAGAATGACAGAAGGCAAGATCCTTAACCTCTCTAAGCTTTGGTTACTATTTTATGAAAATAGTGAAAATAATTTGCAGTATTCAGGATTATGTTGAGCATTGAGGAAAACGTCCAGTAGATGGGAGGTGCTCTGAATGTCAAATGGTATTTACGGTGTTTACACGTTTCCTGTGTCACTCAGAATGCTTCAGTGAACATCTTTGCTCTATCTTTTGAATTGTTTTCTTAAACTAGATTCCTACAAATTAAAGAGTCTGACCATTGTCAGCATTTTTCAGGGTCACTATCACCGGACTGCTTTCAGAAAGAGTTGTGGTAGCTAACTAACGTTACACTAACAATAGAGGTAGATGTCTGTATAATTTATTTTACAAACTGAAATATAACTTGTTGCAGTTAACAATTTGTTTTCACGTTGTCTGCTCATGTGGTGTGTAATTTGTGAATTTGTGCTGGTGAATAGAGGTGTTCTTACAACTCAGATGTGACTTCTTACCCTCCCCCATCCTCCCTACCCACCAGGGGCTCCCACTCCTGGCCCCACCACCATCATATTAGATTACAAACAAGGACCCACACTTATTTTAAATAAGATAATAAGGTTTCAGTCTGCTTTCTTTTTTTAAGTTAGAAGTACCTGTGGCAATGGCTGAGAACTGCCCAGATTAAAAAAAAAAAAAAAAATTGGTTTCCAGCCAGTTTCAAATGGGTAAAACTATTTAATCATATTTCTTACCTTGTTCTGACTTATAAGGGAACTGTACACTTTATTGCAGTTTGAATAAGAGATATGAAAAATGTGTAGGTAAATGAGATCTGAGGTAGGTTCTCTCATGGTAATTTTATCATTTTCCTATAGATGTTGACAATTTCAAAAATACAACCAGAGATTTTTTCCAAGTGACCTTATTTGTAGGGAAAAAGGAATATTTGTCAGAGGGGAAAAAATGTAGTGGAACAGGAAGGAAAGGGAGGGATACTGTTTTGCTACTCCAGAGTAATTGATAGAGGATTCTTTGGGTGGGAGGAGTGAAGGGGGGATTTTTACAGTTGTTTTCCATTTTCTTACTTTAAAGAATTACCTTTCATTTAAAATCATCTGGGTTTTTTTGTCAGAGGTTCCGCTTTTTTTGATGTGAAGTACTGAGGAGAATTTGGAGTCAGTCCTTGTTTGAGCCTAGCAGTAGTTACTGACTTCTAGTTACTAAATCACATGCAGAGATCAGAGGTCTAAGATGGGAACCAGGAATCTGCGTTTTAACAAACTCCTCACATGATTGGGTCCACGCAGATGGACCTTAAATCACAATTCAAGAAATGACTCTTAGAGGTTTTGTACTGCAATCTTTTACCTGAAGATACAGTCACAATGATTCACAAGGGCATCTGAGAGACAGGTGCTTGCTATATCAGAATCATCTGTCCCGTCCCCTAGTGTATTGCCCTTGTACCAAAGGTGTCTCTCCTATGTTAGTGGTTCTCAACCCTGCCTGCCCATTAGGATCACTAGGGAGCTTTATAAGAAAATACCAACATTTGCAACTCACCTCCAGAAATTCTCATTTAATTTTTCTAGGGTGAGGCCTCAGTGCCAGGTGATCCCTGATGTACTATCAGCTGGGAGCAGCTGCTTTAAACTGAGCCTGACTCTAGATGAGTGTTTTTCAACTTTTTTTTTATCTCACTGCACACTTGAACTCATAGTTAAACTTTCCTGGCACACTTAAATTATGTTGATCAGAAAAAGAATATCTTTATGGTGCTTTGATCTTCTTTTGAAAATAATTAATGATCTTTGTAAATTTTCGCAACACACCTAAGCTCCCCTCATGGACACCGGTTGCAAAGCACTGCTCTAGGTGTTTCTTGGCCCTGTTACAGCTCAGTTTGTGTCTTCTGCACATTCCAAGCCAATACATGTTTTAAATATAGTTTAGATATAAGCTGGAACCTTTGCTATAGTATTATGCAGTGGAGAGCATTGTAGAGAAAAATATTGATAAAAATGGTAACTGGCTCATGCCTGTAATCCTGGCTGAGGGAGGAGGATCATTGAGCCCAAGAGTTTGGAACCAACATAGGCCACATAGATGCTGTCTCAAAAAAGAAAAAAATTGTTAATGTGTTACTTTTGAGAAACTGATGAGGCTACTCTCCTGTAGCCAGGTGAATTTAATTCCCCCCAAAATAATCACTTCAGTTTTTCAAAACCCATTTAGCCTTTTTTTTTCTTTTTATTTCAGACATTCTCACTTTGTTTTATTTCAAACATTTCCTTTCCTTTGGATGAGGGTCAGTTTATAGGCCTCAGGAAATCACTGGTTCAACCTAATACAGTAGAACTTCTGTAAGTTGACCACACAAGGGGCTGTAACAAACTGGTCAACATACAGAGGTGTCAACATGAGGAAGTAGGCATGTTGTCCTGATATGTACATATGGTGCATGTCCAGTCTATAAAAATCAGGTCAACTTAAGGTTGTCAATGGAGGGTGGTCAGCTATGGTGTTCTACTATATTTTATCTCAAATCTTGTTCCCTAGCTGGGCAACTCGTTCTGTTCACCAGAAAAGGCTCTGGTTGGTTATTAGTTTTGTTTTTCCTCAAATTGAATTCCAATCACAGGATAAATATTTGCTACTGCCAAAGTAGGACCTTGAAGAGGCAGCCAGAGGCTGATGTCTTTATAGGACAATAAATTGGATGTTAAGGACTTTCCATTGGGTCAGTTTCAGGGGAAAGAATCTGGGATGGAAAATCCTGACCACAGTACAAGTTTGGAGTCAAGATGGTTCAAAAGGCCAAGTGGGAGACAGGTAGGAGACAGGTGCTTGCTGTACTAGAATCATCTGTCTCTTCTTGGTCCACTGCCGTAATTGTACCACCGATGTTCACCGTGGACTCTGCCTTACATTAGTGGAGGCCAGGGAGAGGACACCAGCAGGGATAGGATCTGTTGAATGGTGGAGCAGCTGTGTCTGGGAATGAGTTTTGGTTTTCCTTTTCTACACTGTGATTCTCTTAATACCTCCAAATGTTTGCTACCTCATGTTGGCAGCCAGGTATGTGAGTGTGACTTGAGGATTACAAGAAAGACTCTGTGTTTAGACAAAGTGACATAGGAGGTGTGGGGACTGTTTTCACACACTATCCTGTGGGAAATTGGTACATAATGGCAGGAAGGGATAAGAAAGCTCTCTAGAGCAGTACTCTAAAGCTCAGAAAAGTGATACTTAGGCTTAGTAGCAATCAGGCTTCGCAAACATGCCCGAGAATTCTTAGACACATCTGGGAAAGAATTGGCTAACCTATAGCCACACAGACTGGAAAGTTGAGGTATTTTGTTTGACTCTTACTGGCTAGCAATTTGGAAACATTGGATTATACCCGTATCATTAAATTCTGTTCACTTAAAATATTGGTGTTAGTTCTATTGGTTGTAATAACAAACTCTATCATATGCTTCTGTCCATACATTGTTATTCATTTTCCCACTATTGCTGGCTCATGACCCAGCACCAAGAGAATACTTCACTATAAAATAAGGCAAATCCTGGCTAGGGCTTGCCCTTGTCAGTTTTGTGGGGTTGCAGTTCATCTTTTCTCAGTTGAATCCACCAGGTGGCGCCAGTGTCACACTGAGGACCCACAGAGACCACCATGCTGGTATATTTTTACCACTTGGGGTCACTTAAGGATTACCTGACTTCCTTTTTTTTTTTTTTTTTTTTTTCATCTAAGCAAATCACAGATTCAAAGGAATTATTTCCCATTACATTTGACAGAGGTTGTGGTCTTTTTTTGGATCCTGAAGGCCAAGACATATGCTTTAGGATTTTTTTCATGCGTTGACCCCGTGCTATTTGTACTCAGGGGTTTCTGCTATCACAGAGCACTTCCGTGACCACCACACCAGCCTTCTCCTGGGCATGGCACTGGGGACTTCTCTGTGCAGAGAACTTCCACACATGTCAGAATTGCATTTATGCTAGTTGCCATGCTCATTAACATCTCTAGCACTTGGAATACTTTCTCTCAGTCATTTCCTTTGATTCTGCCTGGCTCTGAAAGCTCACATCTGAATGAAATGCGGTGGGGTATGGTGTTAGCAAATCCCTGCTGCCTGCTAGTCTTTTCTGCTGCTCATGCTGATCCCCGCACTTACGGCTTTGCCTTCTGAGAGCGTGTTGGCGATTCAAGGAATGGCCCTCAACTGACTTGCCCACTTGGGGGTGGTACGAGAGCAGGAGAGGGGTCAGAACAGTGTGTGGGCTTAGCCCAGCAGTTCTCAAACTGTGGGTCATGACCCACAGGAACTGTATTAAAGGGCTGTGGCATTAGGAAGGTTGAGAACCACTGGCTTGGCCCAATAGTGAGCCAATAATCATAGCTCGTGGGTACTTATTTGAAAAGCAAAGTGATGACTGGGCACCCCCTGTGACAGTCTTCCAGAATCTCTCTGGCCAAGTGGCTTGGTGAGGTTTTAGATTAGGAGATACCCGATTAGGAAACTGACCAGACAAGATCTGGTTTTTGCCTTCTGCTTTTCTCCAAAGAAGACCTTGGGGGTGGAAGCAGGAAGAGAGTTGAGTCACTTTTCAAGTCTGGTGTAGACACTCATTTGGCCTCCACCACTTAACATTTGTAATTACCCACATCAACCCCTATTTAGGGACCTGCATTGGCCTTTATTACCCTAAGTAAGTCCAGACCAATTTGGGCATTAGGACCTTCTAAGATTTGGCCCCAGCCTTCCTATTCTTCTCCTATTCCTTAATTCATTTCAAATCTGACTCCTCACTTCCCTTCTTATGTAATAACAATGGATAACATTTTTTGATCCTTCGCTGTGTCAGGTGCTGCTCTAAGTGTTTACCTGTCTCAACTCAATCCTCATAACAACCCCAGAAGATAAGTTTTAGTGTTTCCATTTCATAGATAAGGAAACCGAAGCACCAAGAAGTCAGTGAGTTGCTGAAGGTCGCATGTCTCCTACACAGTGGCGCCAGCATCTGGATCTGGGCCCTGATCCTTCGTTTATGGTCCATTCTTGCTGCTCCTGCCTTCTAGAAGACTGTCGCCCCTTCCCTTTGCTTGTTGGTCTTCCACCCAGCCTTAGGCACCTGGCCTCCTTTGTGGGGCTGTGGGAATACCATGCTTTTGAATGCCAGCCACAGGCCAGATATTTTATATTCTGTGTCATGCAATGTTATCTTTCTTGCAGATCAGGAATCTGAGGCCCAGAGAGGTTTAAGTCCAAGTTCCCCAGGTTGAGCTGGGCCTCTGTGTTGGGCCCCAGAGCCTGTGCTGCTTCCCTCTGCTGCTCTGCCCCCAGGAAAGACTCCCAGAATATCACTCTTTGTCCTGCCCTGACTCTTCATAATGCTGCTCTTAATTTATAAAAGCTTTTTCCCCTCTTGTGTTTCCAGGCGGATCAAATTCTCTTTCATTGAATAGAAAGGTTCTATGACTATGCTTCTTTTTCTCTCCCCACACTGTGGACAGTGGGCTACAACAAATAGTAATAATTAGTTCCTTTTTCATACGATGAGGAAGGAGTCTGTCAGCTTAATCTGACAGCAACAGAAATCCTCTGCAGAGACTGAAACCCCAAACAGAAAGACACCTGGTAACTTGTAACCCCAAGAAGGAATTATTACTTCATGGTCTTATACAGGACAGGATGGAAGACCAGGACCACTTTCAATGGGAATATATAGCTTTTAGCTTCAAAAAAACCTTGACCAAGATGCAAGCATGATTTTGAGCATATGGGCCCAAAGCTCCAATTTGCTATGGCTGAGTTTTCAGTGTTAGGGTGGACCGACACTTGCACAGAAATATGTAAATTCATCATGGTTATTTTTGCAGCATTGGAGTTGGCAAACTTCCAAGTCGAGAACTTTCTGCCTTTGCAGTACTTGGTTATTTGAGGCTGGATGACTCACTTTGTGTAACATCCTCTTGTTTTCCTCCTTTTCCTCCCCTAAACCCCCTCCCACCCGAGGGGATTGGCAGGGGCAGGGAGGGTTATGAAACTCAAGCTGCTATTGGTAGCACTTTTCAGTTTTGTTAACATTGTGTTGGGAAGCTGCCTTGACCTCCTCTTCTCTTTCCCCCACTAAGCAGGTTGCTTCCCTCTTCTGTGTCCCACAAACCTTTCATTCCTTCCTTTATTGTGACATTTAACTGCCTGTATTTTATTCACCTGCTTACATGTCAGTGTCTCTTGCTGGGTAGAGTTGGGTGTTTAAGGCAGGTCTGGTTTTGGTATCTTCAGTACCTGAGGCAAGTCTGCCCTAGAGAGGATGATTCACTAAACATTTGTTGAGATAGACAGAAGAAAAGGAAGGCTAGACGGATGGATGGATGAATGAATGAATGATCACAGCAATTTCCGTGAAGGAATTTTAGATATCAGCTAGTATAGGTGGGATGAGGAATTAGGATTTATTAGCTAGGCAGCTTTTATTTTTTGGACAGGAGATCTTTATATCCTGAAAATTAGGCCACAGAAGCAGACAGGTTCTAAGCCTCATCTTTCTCTCAAAGGATTTGTGTTTTTCAGACTGGAGCTATGTTGGCTTAACCCAGAACCACCTGGGTTAAGGAGGAAATCTTCCTCGCCACTGCTATCCTTCCGTCCCTGCACTGATTCACTCAGAGATACGGCAACAGTTTCCATGTGTGCCAGGCTGTGCCTTGATACTTTGCATTCTTTATCTCTACCTCTCTGCAAGGCAGGAATAATTATTGTCCTCTAAGGAAACAGTTTCAAAGAGGTGAGGTAACAGTTCAACCATAATAGTTGGAGAATTCAATACCCTACTTTCAATAATGGATAGAACACCCAGATACAAAATCAATAAGGAAAAAGAAGACTTGGAAAACACTAAGTTTATAGTGTTGATAGATAGGTACTCACAGGTACCTTTAGGACACACCACCCAACCATGGCAGAATACACATTTTTCTTAAGTGTACATTGAACATTCTCCAGACCATATGCTAGGCTATAAAACAAGCCACAATACGTTTAAAAAGACTGAAATCATACACAGTATGTTCTCACTATGGAGTGAAATTAGAAAACAATAACAGAAAGAACGTTGGGAATTCACAAATACGTAGGAATTAGAGAGTGTGCTACTAAACAGAGACAAAGAAGTCACAGGGGAAATGAGAAAGGACGCTGAGATGAATGAAAATGGAAACAGATATAGGAAATGTTGGGGTGTAGGTACAGCAGTGCCGAGAGGGAAATTTATAGCTCTGAAAGACTATGCTAGAAAGGAAGAGAGATCGAAAATCAATAACCTAACCTTCTGCCTTAAGGCATTGGGGAGGGGGGAAGCAAGCTAAAGTCAAAGCAAGCAGAAGGAAGGAAATAATAAAAATTAGAGTGGGCATTAATGAAATAGAGAATATACAAACAGTAGGGAAAAATCAACAGAACCAAGGGTCAGTACTTTGAGATCAACAAAGCAGACAAACATTTAGCTAGAAAGAGGTGACATAATTTTCCTGAGGTGACTCCCATAGTGAATGGTAGAGCCTAGATGCTGGTGCAGGACCGTCTGATGTCAAACCTTGGGTGTAGCTCTGTCTGCACTCAGAACGCATGGCTGTCAGGGAACCAGGATCAGAAGCTTGTCTCATTCGGCTGTGCGTCCCTAGGGCTTCTCTCTGCCTGGCACACGTAGGGGCTCAAGAAATGTTTGCTGAAGTAAAATGAAAAGTAAACCTCCCCCAACCCTTAGCAACCATCTGTGTGAAATGATAAATTATGCTTCCAATGCAGATCGAGCTGAATTGCACTATTTCTGATGAGAAAAGCTGAAAACAGCAAACTGCTTGTCCTTAAAAATAAACCCTTCAGCTTCAGAGATTTGGCCCAGAAATGAACCATGTTACAGCTCACACCCTGAGATTGAGTTGTCACCCTGGAGCCAGGGGTGATGGAGTTTCTGACTAGAAAGGGAAACTGGATCGCCTTGACCTGGCCCTGGGGTGCAGAGTGTGTGTGCTTGCTGGCCTGGGCCCCGGAGGCTGGGTGGCACTCCACGGGGAGGCCAAGTCCTCAGACTGAGATGAGGAGCAGGGTTCGGCGGTGGCTCCCTGCAGAGCCGGGCTGAGCTCTGTGTGGAGTCTAGCTCCCTGACACTTTATAAGGGGTGAAATGTAAAGAGTGTTGACTTTAATTAACCCAAATGCATGTTGATATGTCCTGAAAGGCTTGGAGGAGGGGATGCCAGGTAGGTTATGTGGCGGGATGCTATCACATGTTCAGGCTGGAGTGACATGAGCACCTGTCCTGGGGGCAGGGGAAGAGCAGAGCCTTTGTAAACACCGTCCCTTCTGGGCCTCATGCCAACTCTGTGAGGAAGATAGGTGGCAGGCTATTGGCCCATCTTTCAGAAGGACTAGATGAGGCCCCTAGAATTTACCCCAGAACTTACAGCTAGTAGGGAAATGGTGATCTGGTGTTTGGATTCTCACGTCTTTCTGCCCCCGCCCCCAGTCCCCTCCCATGGCTCTTAGGAGGTTCCTCAGGGGACCCTGTGTTTGTGAGTTTCCCCCAAGGTGTGGGGAGGAACACAAGCTTGTATGTGGTTCTCCCTGCCTTATCTGCAACAACAACTTCTTCTTTTTTTTCCTTAGTTTTAAAGGTGACTCTTCTGGAAACCCCAAATGTGAAACTGACCCTAAATTGTAAAGATTTTTTTTTTTAGGGCAAGAGCTTTGTTCTCATGAATTTTCTGCCTCACCAACCATAGGGAATGTGAGTTGGGGGGGAAATTCTGGTAAAGAAGCTGGTCGTTCATCCCGAGGGGACAAGACGCTGTTCTGAAGGAGTGCAGTCTCCTGGTTCTCTCAGCCTGTTGATCCACTCAGGCTCTGTGGCAGGAGGGCCAGGGAGGAAACTTCGGACCCCCCAGAGCCCTTCCATCTGCTGTGGAGGGAGCATGGTGATTGGAGGGCAGTGGGTAGAATGAAATATAAAGAAAAAGGTTCTAATTCTACTTTAAAATGAGCAACCTCTAATTTCCGTACCATAAAATGAATAAAATAATATTCTTGCCCCCTCCCCTGAGAACATGATGAACTGGAACTTACATTCTGACCAGCTGTAAAAGTATCTCTCCCCTTTGCCTGGTGTCTGTGTCTCCTCCGGCAGACACAGAGGAGACACCTCGGTGGCACCTGGCACAGGTGCACTATTCAAAATGGTGGACACAGATTTACAAACTTTATCTTATAATTAGAATAAAAGAAATGTTAATGAATATTAGTATAAAGATTTGGTAGTACATTGCATGAGTTAGGATTAGGTTCAGCTACATGGGAGGTAAGACAATTAGGTTCTCAAACTCATCGCAGAAGTGCCACATGCCTCTTGGCTGAATGTCTCTGTGGTCACCTTTGAAGTACTCCCCTCGGGGAGCCATGCACCAATGCCAGCACCTGGTCTGTCCTTCAAAGCAATTTTAGAACTCTTTTTTCTGGAATGGCTATCAGAGCTGTTGTCTTGTGAGGTCTGAGAATGGAGTTTGTGAACTCAACCTAGAAAAAGTGTGTCGAGACCAGCGGACTCCGCGGCTTGCTATGGCTCCCATGTTTGTGGGTAGGTCATTGAGCTTCACTGATGAGTCACTCTTCATGGACTGTTCTTGGCTTCTTCATGGCAGGCACTGAACTAGGTGCCGTGTGCACATAAGTGAATAATACTCAGATCCTTCTCTTAATGCTTGGGAGACAGACAAGTAGAGAGAACCCAGTGGGAGCCATGGATGATGGAGGGAGCATAGAGGACCCAGAACACCTGGCCCAGCTTGGGGCTTCAGGGAAGGCCTCTAGGTGGAGGTGACAGTGGTGAGCCTTGAAGGATGAGCAGCTGTTGTTAGTGTTTTGAGATAGGAATTCTGACTTATTTAAGCAGGTACACATCAACTAGTCCCCTATGCCTGCATGCATGACAAAAATTCCTGGGAAAGACCTTGAGCAGTTCCTGCTTCACTGAGAAGGTGTGGAGAGAAAATGAGAGACATATTTGCACCAGCTTGGGACCTTCAGATGACCAGTGACAGAAAATTCAACTTAAACTTGCTAAGGCAAAAAGGGAATGCACCAGCCCACAAAACGGAGAAGCCCAGACTCAGAGCGGCCTCCGTGGGACTTGGTTTCTTTGTGTTCCATGGCTCTGCTACTCTTGGTGTGGACTTCATTCTTGGGCTTTATTCTGAGTTCCAGGCTCGGGACCCCTGAGTCCAGTCACATGGAGAGCTGCTCTTGCATAAGGCTCAGGACATTTTATGACAGTAGTTTGGATTGTCAGGACTGTTCGCTTCAGTTGGGGGAACCCGTGCACGATTGCCTGGACCTCGGTCAGATGCTCGCTCTGCCCATAGAGCCTGAAGTCCCACTGGAAACTAATGGGAAGGAAGATGGGCCCCAGGAGGAATTGGAGAGCCATGGTTAGAGGAGAGGCATGTAGAGGTGGTCAACCATCACGTACCCAACTCTGGGGAGGCGTTGGGCAGTCTGGCATGCATGGATATTCACTGATGGACCTGAAAGCTTCAGACAGGCCATACAACTTATCCAGCACCCACTGCAGCGTGTGGAGGTTTGACTGGAGTCCTGGCGTCTGTGACTGCAGAGTTTATGCTCTTCTAGCTACTGCCACCAAGGGATCCCGTTCAGGTCCACGGCTGCTGAAGTCCCAGCTCAAATGTGGCATTCAAGACCCTCTGATCTGGCCCCTACTCACCTAGTCATTCAGTAAATAGTCCACTCACTTAGTCATTCAGTAAATATCCTTTAAAAACCTACCATGTGCCCAGAAATTACACCTGCAGGTACACAACCAAATGAATTGAAGCAGGAACTCAAATATATCTGTATACGGATGTTCATAACAACACTATCACAATAGCCAAACGGTGGAAAAAACGCAAGTGTCCATCCAGGGATGACCAGATAAATGAGACATGGTACGTGTGGACAGTGGAATATTATCCAGTCTTAAAAAGAAAGGCGATTCTGACACATGCTACGACCTAGGTGGACTTTGAAAGCATTGTGCTAAGGGAAATAAGCCGGACCCCAAAGGTCAAATACTGCACGATTCCCCTTCCCTGAGGCACTTAGAGGAGCCAGACTGACAGAGACAGGGTAGGACAGAGGTCACCAGGGTCTGGGGTCAGGGGAGGATCGGCGTTAGTGGGTACAGAGCTGCTTGGGAAGCTGAAAACATTCTGGAATGGTAATGGTCACACAACATCGTGAATATACTTAATGCCATTGAATTAGATACCCCAAAATGGCTAAAGAAGTTCTAAGAGTGAAATAGAAGTTTAAAACAAACAGAAAAGGGCGGCGCCTGTGGCTCAAAGGAGTAGGGCGCTGGTCCCATATGCCAGAGGTGGTGGGTTCAAACCCAGCCCTGGCCAAAAACTGCAAAAACAAACAAACAAACAAATTAAAATAAAAAAACAGAAAAGAACCATTGAGATGAAAATGTTCTAAAATGGATGGTGGTGACGGTTGAATACATAGTATCTGTGAATTTACTGAATACCACTGAATGATATACTTGAATTGGGTGAACTGTATGGTATATCAATTTTAAATTGGTAAAACTGTTACTAAAGACAGCGTGCTAGGCTGGCTAGGCCAGCATGCTGGAGTCTCCGGGATTTGGAATTCTCTTTGGAGGTAAGTTAAGGCAGTTCCTCTAACCTGAAAATGCCCACTAGTGGCAAACATATCACCCTTGGTGTGGGGACTATCCTGGGGATCGTGCTGGTGGAAATTCAAGGATGGGCCCTGTGTTATAGGGACAAGTAGGTGACGCTGCAGGGAGGGGTCTGTATGTCTCTGGGAACATGACAGAAATGACTTTGACTCTGTGGGGCCCCAGAGTCTGGTGATTCTGCTCAAGGAAGCCACTGAGGGGGTGAGAACCTAGAGGAAGAAGCGGCAGCCTGACCAGTACTTCCTGACCCCCCTGACCACAGTGGTCTGCACACCCTGTCCTACCCACGGAGGGCACACTCCTAATTTCTTTGCTTTTATGATTTGGTTGGTTCAAGGCCTGTGGCAAACCACACCAGGCCCTTGGGCCATGAGACCCTTGAACTCAGAGCTAATGACCAAAGATTCCCTCTTAAGAAAGGGGCTCAGCTGCCAACAGGGGCGCCTGGTGCATTTGCTTGGTCACTGTGCTAAGACACCTGCCTCCTATTGGGCTGATGGACACCCCTTCCCCAGACAGGACCAAGCCTCCCTCCACACAGAACCCTTCTTGGGACAGACCTCAGACAGCTTGCCCCATAGGGACCTCCCTGCTGGCTTTGGGGCCTGGTGGCAACAGGAGGGCAGAGGGACCTTCTCTGGAGCCCCAGGTCAGTCTCTGGACCCTGCCAGGCAGTCTCAGCCAGCCCTGTCCTGAGTAGAATTCTGTGTAGAGGGAGGGTCCCAGCTGGGGAATGGGTATCCATCCCGCAACCCCAGCGGGAGATAGATGTCTGAGTGAAGTGGCAGAAGCCAAATGGATGTACCAGGCGGGCCTTTCCCACAGCAGAGACCTTTTCTGAACAGGGAATCAGTGGCTGTTAGCTCTTAGTTCAAGGGGCTTAGGGCCCAAGTGCACAGCGTGTGGGCTGCACTCCCTCCTGTTGTGGGCAGACTGAAGCTCAGCCTGTGCTCTGTGCTGGCCTCCACCTGCCTGATTCCCCAGCTCACCCAACCCATTGTTTCTCGGGCCACCACCAGGATGGTCCCCTGCAAGGCTCTCTTGGGCCCAGGGACCACCACAGGGTACCCTGGCACACCAGAAATAGGATACCTGGCCAGGGACCCCAGAGGGGAGGGCCAGGAAATGCTTCTTCCTGGTGCAAGGACAGGCAGTGACCTGGACAGGTATGAGCTGGAATGCCCATGTTTTCCCAGTGACTTCACCTCTGGTGGGACTTGGAGGCTCAGCACCTTGGGCTTAACCAACGTGTACAGCCCACATTATCCCAAGGGAGCCCTGGCAGCTGACGTTTCCTTGCACTGAGACAGACCCACCTGTGTTGGCACATGTGAGTTTCACGACCTGAGAGTGCCTGTCACACGAGTCTCAGAGATGCAGAAGAAAGGAGGGGGTTGACCCCCAGCCCACGCAGACCCTGGGTGGTGTGGACCGTTCCTGGCAGCCTGCTCCCAGGGGTGGGAAGCTCAATTCGTGAGAGGCCATGATTCCACAGCTGGGCTAACTCTGGCACCATGGACTCCTGTCATTTCTCCACTGGGCCCCAGCCCCCAGATAAGTCTCTCAGTGCCCATGAGGCCCCTCAGAAGTACACCCTGGGTTCTCTTCTGACAGAGCCTGGGCCCCACAACTCTGCTTATGTGACTCCAAGGCCCTCAGCCTCCCGGTGTCTTTGCTCTGGGTATGTTCAGAGTGATAAAAGGTGGGATCTGGGCCAGCCCACAGGTCCTAGTAGGGCCCGGCTGGTGCAGAAGGAAGGTCCTCACCAGCCTTGCACATTTGACTTCTATTAAAGTAGCCTTGGGTGGCCTTAAGTATTGGCAGCTGTCAAGGCTTAGGAGTGCTCAGCTGCCTCTCCTCCTGCCCCCAGCTTTAGGCTGTTCTGCTCCAGGACAGTAATTGGCTTCTTTAGCCCAAATCCCCGGCTTACTCCGCTGGAGATGACCTTGCCGCTTCTAGTACCTCAGGGTCTCCAGGCTCCGAGTCTTTTCTTCTTCCCGATGTTTTGTTTTTCAACTCATGAATAACGGTGGTCCCCATTCCCTCCTATTTCTGACCATCTGATTTTAGGCTAAAGCCTCATCATTTCTGGATGATGCCAGCAGTTTGTGGCCCCTGAGTAGTGGCATCATGCACTTTGCTGCAGAGCCACATCCGGCATCGTGAGAGGGGTGGTGGGGATGGGTCAGGGCTGCTGGGGGCACGTGGCACCTGAGGCCTTCCCGTTTCCAGCCACCCCTCCAAGTCTGGCGTCACCTTCCTGTCCTGTTAGGATGGGAATGCATCTCTCCTGTAATCCTGTCTCTCTCCTTTATATATTAGCCCGGTCTCTCCTGGCACCGTCACACAGCATCCTGTCGCCTGCTCACTTATGCAGCACTGTCTGCACGCCCCACACCCTGCTAGAGCTTGTTCACTTATGCAGCACTGTCTGCATGCCCCACACCCTGCTAGGGCTTGGTGTCAGGGTTGGGTCTTCCTTTCCTCTTTATTATCTCCAAGGACTTGCTCCATGAAGGGGGCGTAGAGGCATCAGCAACTCACAAGAAAGCACACAACTGCAAGGTCTGCCCTGGGAGGGCCAGGAGGGTTTATCTGGCCCCAGCCCCTCTGGTCACTGGGGAGTAGGGGGCAGCCTCGGGCCCTGACACAGACCGGCTGTGAACACAGATATAGGACTTCCGTGTTCACACTCTCATGCTGATGTGTCCCATACAAATGTGCCTAGCCAAGGACATGCAAGGGGGAACTGACTCTTGGGCTGGAATTTATCTCCTACCAAATTCTAGAGGCCCTGATTTGAGTATGTGGTGGTTTCCTGGTACCTGCTTTGCCAGTGCTGTGATGCCTGCACTTCCCTCCCGCCCCCCTTTTTTAAAAAAGGCTGACTTCCCAGGCTGTTTTCCTGCCAGCGCTCCATTTTTTCAGGATGAAGTTCTGCTCTTGTAAATCACTGAGTTAAGTGTTAACTAAATGATGAGTGCTGAGAACTCTCCCCAGGCGAGACCGCGGAGAGGGCTTTCCCTGGTCCTCTTCCGCCCCACTTTCTCGGGGGTTCAGATGGTTAAGTTGCCCAGCGGCTGGGAGGCTGCCTTGGCACTGAGAGTCCCTCTAGACCTTGGGGGGTTCTTCCTGCAGCCCCTGCCTCCCATCCTGGCTGGCTGCTGCAGTTCTCAGCAGGGGTCTCACAGATTGCCACCTGGAAAGGAAACCCCCCAAAACTTTATTTCCTTAACTAGCATGGCTTGAAGCACAGACTGACATTTGGAGATTGGGCTACTGTCACAGGGCCAGTTTTCCCAGCCACATAATAGCGTAAATTCTTAGCACCTTTTATCAAGTGACTTTTGCACACCGAAGGCTCTGGGCTCATCATCTATGTTATTCCCGCTCCCCCCTTCTCTTCAAAGTAGGCGATGCCACCTCCACTTTACCAGTAGGGGAATGGAGGCTCAGGAAGTCAGACAGAATGTCCCAGAGTCTCACAGCTGGTGAATTACGGGCCTGGGATTAGAATTTTGGCATCTCCAACGCGGAACTCACGTTCTATCTGCTCCACTGCTCTGCCTCCCTAGAGTTCACACCGGTGAACATCCTTCCTCCTCCCAGTTCAGCCCCTTCTGCCGGCCCAACACAGCCCTAAGTCAGGTCCAGCCCTCTGAGAGCAGACTAGCTGCGGCGGTAATGGGAGCCTGGCGGGTGGGGGAGAGATGGATGGACAAATGCACTCAGTTCTCAGGCCAGTGATCAAAAGGCCCAACAGAGAGAGATCTAAATCACCCCTGAAAGAGAAGCAGTTCCAAATGACCAGTGAACTCAGATTCCCACAGACACCCAACACTGCCCTCCTGCCTCCGTAAATGGGGGCCCAGAACACCCTGGGAACCCAGGCACGTGGAGGCCTCACAGGCCTCATCTCCCCACTTAGGACTCTTACGGGGCCAAGGCTGAGATTGGGGCGGGGGGGTCCCAGCAATAATTAACATGCACACTCTGTTTGCAAAATGGTGACTTATTGGCTGTGTGATGTGACGCAAGACATGGAACCTCCTGGAGTGGCTCTGCCATCTGTACCGCAGGGTGTAAACATTTGCCTCCTGCTGCCTCTGGGAGACTGAACTGAGGTAGTGCGTGAAACCACTGCGTATGGCTGACACTACAAGACACTTGCTCCCGTTCCCACTCCAGCCCTCCTCACGGTGCTTACAGCCATTGTCTCATTTAAACGTCATGACATTTGGCACAGTAAGTGTCATCATCTCTGTTCTTTGAAGAATTAGAGAGATCCCATGGTTAAGCCGGGGAGGCCTGGCCAGTGTCAGAACAGGAGCCTAGCTCTGCCTGCCTGTTCTCCCCTCCTTCATGCATCACTTGGGCTCTAAGAGATTTGTGTCTATAATGACTAGTAAACCTCTGGGCAGTTATTCTCCCTAAAGTTCTAGCATCAGTAGTCATGCCTCCTACTTTGGATTTCCTAGTTGATTTGAGAGACTAGAGACCAAATAGTTTTGGAAAAATGCAGAAGTGAAGAGTGTCCTCGAAAGAAGGCAGTGTCCCTGACAGCCACTAGCAGTGCTGGTCCCAGGTCCCAGTGTCCCTCTGAGAAGCTCGGGTGGAAGGAGGTGCCGTCGTGGGAACTCCTCCCAGCCCTTCCATGACATGCCCGTGGCTGGCTTGGAGTTGCAGTTTCTCTGGATTTCTGCAGTGAGGTGACCACACAGAGAGCCCCTGGGGAGTCCCTGGTGCCCTCTCTGGGCTTCACACCTCCTGTTGCTGCCCCAGCAGCTCTGAGCGCCTGAGTTCTGTGGGAACGGGAGCCCCAGGCCCTGCCTGCAGGGAAGACAGTGTCCCCAGTGGACCGCTCCTCACCTCTGGGGGTCTGCTTCTTGTCTCCCCGCACCCCAGGCGGTAACCCTCCGCCCTGTGAAAGCCGAGGAGGGAGGAATGTCACATGAAAGGTGCCTGAGGAGGTCTGGCCAGCATCAGGCCACCAATGGCAGGTGCCAGGTGGTTAGCATTAATGGAGCTGCCGCAGGGGAGAGGCTTTCTGCTGACTCTGCCGGCCTGCTCGGCTGTGGTCACCGAGGGAGGCCTGGGGAGTTCATTTCTCCTCCACTCGGGCCTTCTTCCCCTGCCCTTTGCCATGATGTCCCCTCAAGGGACATCGCATCTCACGGGCACCGTCTTCAATACCCCCTGGCTGGTCTCCCTCTCTCTGGTGCTTTTCCTGAGACAGTTTGACCTTTCACTCACTCCCCTATCAAGGCCCTAATGGCTGCCCATGGCCTTCGAGCTCCTGGGGCAGGCACTGAGGGCTTTGACCCTTCTGCCACTTGCCCCTCCTCTCTCCAGCACATTCCAGCCTCCAGCTCCCCTGAAATGTCCACATTTCTGTGCTCTCTGTGTAACTCTTCTGGCATTTAACGTGCTAAATGTTCAGGGGAAGGCAAGTGGGTCCCTGTTGGTTTTGCCCACTTGGCCAGGAGCCTGGTGGGGAGACAACCCCGCTCTGGGTGATGTGTGCTGCTCTCCTTTCTCTCGGGGCAGTGATTCTTGAAGAGAGCAGAGTCCTGGGAAATAAGGTGTGAGCCCGGTGGGCTAGACTTGGAGGGAGGGCGGTGGTGCTGGGCACAGGTAATTCCTGGGATGTCTGTCTGAGGAGCCCTTCATCTTCCCTGGAAAGCACAGCGTGTTTCAGATGCAGTTACCTCTTCAAGAAGCAGTACTTAGGAAGTCTCATTCTACTATTTTGTCTACTGTGGAATATTTTTGACATTTTCCAAAATATGAAGTGAAACTGGATAATCAGACACTGACAATAAGAGCTCCTTCCTTGGCTCGGCACCTGTGGCTCAATCAGCTAAGGTGCCAGCCACGTACACCTAAGGTGGTGGGTTCGAATCCCCAGCCCGGGCCCGCCAAACAACAATGATGGCTGCAACCAAAAAATGGCCGGGTGTTGTGGTGGGCGCCTGTGGTCCTAGCTACTTGGGAGGCGGAGGCAGGAGACTCGCTTGAGCCCAGGAGTTGGAGGTTGCTATGAGCTGTGATGCCATGGCACTCTACCCAGGGGGATAGCTTGAGGCTCCGTCTCAAAAAAAA
>CAUYQV010048617.1:0-14526 GCA_963574575.1 Galagoides demidoff | reverse complement strand
CTTGCGCCCAGGAGTTGGCGGGTGCTGTGAGCTGTTATGCCACAGCACTATACCCAGGGGGATAGCTTGAGGCTCAGTCTCAAAAAAAAAAAAAAAAGAAAGAAAGAAAGAAAATGAAATAAAACAGAATATAAACTGGATTTTATTTTTTTTGAGACAGAGTCTCACTTTGTCACCCTTGGTAGAGTGCTGTGGCATCACCGTTCACAGCAACCTCCAACTCCTGGGCTTAAGTGATTCTCTTGCCTCAGCCTCCCAAGTAGCTGGGACTACAGGCACCTGCCACAATGCCCAGCTATTTTTAGAGATGGGCCTCACTCAGGCTCAGGCTGGTCTCAAACCTGTGAGCTCAGGCAATACACCTGCTTTGGCCTCCCAAGTGCTGGGATTACAGGTGTGAGCCACCATGCCTGGCTATAAATTGGATTTTTTTTTTTTTTGGAGACAGAGTCTCACTATGTTGCCCTGGGTAGAGTGATATGTCATCACAGCTCACGGCACCCTCAAACTCTTGGGCTTAAGTGATTCTCTTGGCTCAGCCTCCCAAGAAGCTGGGACTACAGGTGCCCACCACAATGCCTGGCTATTTTTTGTTGTTGTTGCAGTTGTCATTGTTGTTTAGCTGACCTGGGCTGGGTTTGAACTCTCCACTTTTGGTGCATGAGGCTGGTGCCGTAACCATTGTGCTATGGGCATCAAGCGTAAACTGGATTTTTTTTTAAAAAAGATTCTAATACAGAACCCTGAATGTGTTTCAAATTTCTAACTTGAGCTAAGACGGTGAAAGCATTGTGAATTCCAGTGTGTGTCCAGATGTAGACTCCTGAAGTCACATGTGTATGCCTAAGGTATTCCCCTAAGCTTCCACTGACTTTCTCTGTCTGAGTTCCATGTTATAACAGTGATGCATAAATACATATGCAGATACATCAAGAATAAACATATTAGCTGGGCTCGGTGGCTTACTCCTATAATCCTAGCACTCTGGGAGGCCAAGATGGGTGGACTGCTTGAGCTAAGGAGTTCGAGACCAGACTGAGCAAAATTGAGACCTTGTCTCTACTAAAAATAGAAAAACTGGGTAGCACCTGTGGCTCAAAGGAGTAGGGTGCCGGCCTCATATGCAGGAGGTGGCGGGTTCAGAGCCAGCCCCAGCCAAAAACTGCAAAAGAAAAAAAAATAGAAAACTGAGGCAAGAGGCTCCTTTGAGCCCAAGAGTTGGAGGTTGCTGTGAGCTATTACACTACAGCACTCTAGCCAGGGCAACTGCTTGAGACTGTCTGAAAAAAAAAAATAGTGACAACTAATGTTTGGAGCCTTCACCCTATTAGGGCTTCTTTTCATGAAGTTTCCCAATTGGAGAGATAGATACAAAAAAAAGAAAAAAAAAGGGCGGCGCCAGTGGCTCTAAGGAGTAGGGCACTAGCCCTATATACTGGAAGTGGCAGGTTCAAACCCAGCCCTGGCCAAAAACTGCAAAAAAAAAAAAAAAAAAGTCCACTTAGGTCAGTGGTCCTCAACCTTCCTAATGCCGTGACCCTATAATACAGTTTCTCATGTTGTGGTGACTCCCAACCATAAAATTATTGAAGAGGAACTGTATTAAAGGGTGGCAGCATTAGGAAGATTGAGAACCACTGACTTAGGTCCTCAACCACAAGGTTCCAAGAATAATTCTTCAGATTAGAAACTAGTGAGGGCAATTGAATAGGACACAGACATTAAGAACCACCTGTCCCAAAGAAGGCTTCTCCATATTTGTGGCCACATTCTTTTGAAACAGCTGGGGTTTATTTTCTCTCTCCTCTTCCATAGGAAGCTGACACCGATGTATGTTGATATTTGTGCATGTCTAGAATGTCTTGGGCATTTGGCTTGGCCAAGGCCAGTTGTGACTTGGCTTTCTGCCACCTTCTTAGCGCCACAGGTGCTTCCAAGTAGGGTCTCATTTATGAGGGTGAGTGAGACATCACAGGACCAGGTGAAGGGCAACTGTGAGGGACCCAGGCTTAGCCAAGGAAGACTGAGGTAGATGTATCCAATCCAAACTAGATGGCTGGCTTCCACTCTAACCTCTAGTCTCCGCCCCAGCGCTGCCGCACTTCGGGCCACACCCTAGAGTGTGTTTTGCAAACCACAGGCCATGTCTCAGGAAATCAATTTAGTTGATTCATGCCAGCATTAAAAACAAACAAATAATAACAATGACCAAAAAAAAAAAAAAAAAAAAAACACGGCAAAACAAATCACCAAAAAGAGATGGGAATTACCAGACTTCCCTGCACAATAAGGGTATTGTTTAATCCAATTTCTATTTGAGTTATTTACGAGTGTGCATGCACGTGAGTGTGCATGTTTACTGGCCTGTGATGGACGAGTCACTCACACTTGCCTGATCATAGCCTCAGCTCCTCTCTTCCCTCTGTCCAGCTGCCACTCCAAATCAGTCCCTCCTGGTTGCTTTTGAACCCTCTCTTCCCATGCCCCACTGAGGTTGTCCTACCCACCCCAGTCCTGAATCCACTCCCAAGAGCCTGTTTTCTAGCCCTTCTCCTAGGCTCCCGCGTGCTATGCTAACAGATTAAAATGATACACTTCGCAGCAATGCTGTCACCTCTGAAGTTGGCACTTGTTCCTCATCAGCTCCCTATTAGGCCTGCCACTTTGCATGAACTTCAAACTTCTCTGAGCTTCGCTTTTCTCACCTGCCAAGCGGGGGAGGGGACAGCCTAACGCAGGAGGATGTCGTGTGGGGGGAGGAACCGCAGACATTATAGTGCTCCATATCTGCTCTCAGGTAGCGTTGCAACAGCCTCTTCGTTGTCAATCAATGCACTGTTATTTCTCACTGTACTCGAACTCCTGGTGGCTTCTGACAGTGCTGGCCACACTCTGCTTTCTGAATCCCTCTCCTCTCTCACCACATTTTTGGTCTCTGATCCCTGACTCTTTGGTCCCATGAGCCCCTCTCATCGCCTCGTCTCTCTTCCCCCAGGCTCGGTCTTTCGTTGACCTCCTTTGGTGTCTGACTTCACCCCACAGACTGGAGGCCAATTCTTCAGTTTCTGAGTATGTTTTTGAGCTCTGATCTTCACCCCTCTTGTCCCTGCAATACAGGACCCCCAGAGAGGCCAGTGTCTCAACATAGACATAGAATATGGTGCTACTCACATCCTCTCCCAAGAAGTCTTCATGTGACTCATTTTATTAACTTTAAAAAACATTTTTAAACTTACAGAAGAGTTGTAGGACTAGTTAAAGGAATTCTCTGTATCTTTTCCTCAGCTTCACAGATTTTTTTTTTTTTGCAGTTTTTGGCCTGGGCTGGGTTTGAACCCCCCACCTCCGGCATATGAGGCCGGAGCCTTACTCCTTTGAGCCACAGGCACCGCCCAGCTTCACAGATTTTATCACACTTGTGCAATCTCTCTTTCTGTGCAATCTTTCTTTTTGTAATTTTGGAACCATTTTCTGCACCTTTAAAAGTACCCCAGCTTTTATTTCCTAAGAACAAGGACGTTGGCTCGGCGCCTGTGGCTCAATCGGCTAAGGCGCCAGCCACGTACACCTAACGTGGTGGGTTCAAATCCCCAGCCCGGGCCCGCCAAACAACAATGATGGCTGCAACCAAAAAATGGCCGGGCGTTGTGGCGGGCGCCTGTGGTCCCAGCTACTTGGGAGGCGGAGGCAGGAGGAGACTCACTTGAGCCCAGGAGTTGGAGGTTGCTATGAGCTGTGATGCCATGGCACTCTACCCAGGGGGATAGCTTGAGGTTCCATCTTAAAAAAAAAAAAAAAAAAAAAAAAAAAAGAACAAGGACGTTCATCTTCGTAACCACAGTGCAATGATCAAATTCAAGAATTTTTTTTTTTCAGTTTTTGGCCAGGGCTGGGTTTGAACCCCCCACCTATGGCATATGAGGCCAGCGTCCTACTCCTCTGAGCCACAGGCATCGCCCCAAATTCAAGAATTTTAACATTAATACAAGAGGATTGGCTTGGCACCCGTAGCTCAGTGATTAGGCTGCCAGCCACATATACCAAGGCAGGTGGGTTCAAACCCAGCCAGGGCCTGCTAAACAACAATGACAACTGCAACAAAAAAACAGCCAGGTGTTGTGGCGGGCGCCTGTAATCCCAGCTACTTGGGAGGCTGAGGCAAGAGAATCACTTAAGCCCAAGAGTCTGAGGTTGCTGCGAGCTGTGATGGCACAGCACTCTACCAAGGGTGACATAGTGAGACTCTGTCCTCCTCCCCCCCAAAAAATATATATATATACACACACACACAGGGGATTATTATTTAATATAAAGCCCATATTTGAATTGTGCCAGTTGTTCCATTGTGTTTTACAGAACTGTTCCCCCTCATCTGGGATCCAATCCAGGATCAATGCAGTGCATTTAGTTGGCGTGTTTCTTGAATCCAGAACAATCCCTCAGCTGTTTTTTGTCTTTTAAGGCATTCACATTTCTGAAGAATATAAATCAACTGGTCTGTAGAATTTCTCTAAGCTTGGTTTGCCTGGTGTTTTGTCATGGTTAGAGTCAGATGATTTGGGGTAGGAAACCCAGTCATGGATGTTGCATCCTTCCTGGTGCCTCACGTCAGGAGGCACAGCCTGTCACTGTGCCCCATTCATTGATGAGAACTTTGATCACTTCCCTAAATGGTTGCCACCAGGTTTCTGCTTGGTAGAGCTGTCACTTTTCCCTTTGTAATTAGTAAGTACATTACTAATGTGCCCTGGGGTGATGCTTTGAGGCTCAAGTCTCCTGTTCTTGCTCAAACTTTTACTAGTTTTGGCATTTATTGGTGATTTTTGCCTGAATCAATTATTTCTGATGTCAGCAAAAATGGTGAATTTTTAACTCTATCATTTCTCCTAATATGGCTTATCATTTTCTTATGTTCCACCCTGGATGCATAAACTAATGAAAATACAATTTCAAAATCTTGAGGTCAACAATAATAAAAACACAAGTAGCTTCCGGGCTTGTTCTGCTAGATCGGACTCAACATTATAGCGATGCCGTGTTGCAAGGAATACTTTCAAAGACTTTTGCTTGAAGAGATAGGTTCTCGCTCTGTCACCCAAGCTGGAGTTCAGTGGAATCGTAGCTGTGGCTGATGCAAACTTGTGCTGTCATTTCAATCTTGAGGAGTCACCTTAGAGCCTCTTCGCAACCAACATTCTCCGATTATGGCTGAGATTTTCAGAAATAGAGATGCATATGTATAAATTACATTCACATTCGGTTCAAAGTAGATCTTTAATAACATAAATTTTGATCGACCACAAGTATTATTCAGTTCCCATGATCTGGTAGAGAAATGACTGTCATTAGTTCTGCGTGGTAACAGTAAAGGCTTGAGGTGTTTGGGAAGGTCGAGGTGGAAGCTTTTCAGTTTCCTGCTAGATAAGGAACATTTGCTTTTTGAAGGAACACTAAACACAACTGGAATAATTGGGCGCGGCCCGGAGCATGGTCATTTCTGCAGCTGCACCACAGGAAGAAGTCTCTGCTCTTTTTCTGAGAATCGAGACGACGTGGCTTCAGAATTGTGACTTTGACTTCGGTCAGGTGACGGCGTCTCAGTAAGCCTTAAACAAACACCATCATTCTGCTTGTCAAACGCGCCTTCCTAGCACTAGTGAGAGAGAGGCATGAAAAGGGAGACAGCTTCAAGGATATCTGGCGCTTTTCCATTTTCTACCTGGAAAAAATATCTTCAGCCAAGTACTGTTATTTGCTTATAACAATTGTGCTCCTAGATTATCTGAGTCTTGATGCCAGTGCTAACACAGTCACATACTTGAACGATGACTCAACCACAAAGTCATTTTAAAGACACTCCAACCATGAGTTTGTTATGAAAACAAGGAAAAAGCCTATGATTTCAAGGGGGCTTATTCTCAGAAGGCGAAGACTCTGCTATGTAATAATAAATAAGAAAAAGTGTCTTTGTTTTCTTTGGAGGGTAGTAGGTAATCTTTTTAAAGTATTTTTAATTATTAAAGGTTATAAGCACATAATACATGTATATGGTTCAAATATCAAAACAACATGAAAAGTGTATATATATATATGTATATGCATGTATATATACGTATATATATGTATTTTGTTTTTAAAGACAGAGTCTCTGTTGCCCAGAGTGCCGTGGTGTCTGTCAGGTTAGCTCACAGCAACCTCAAGTTCTTGGGCTCAAGCAATCTTCCTGCTTCAGCCTCCTAAGTAGCTGGGGCTACCGGTGTCGGCTACAATGGCAAGCTAGTTTTTCTATTTTTTTTTTTTGAGACGGAGCCTCAAGCTATACCCCTGGGTAGAGTGACATGGCATCACAGCTCACAGCAACCTCCAACTCCTGGGCTCAAACGAGTCTCCTGCCTCTGCCTCCCAAGTAGCTGGGACCACAGGCACCCGCCACAACGCCCGGCCATTTTTTGGTTGCAGCCATCATTGTTGTTTGGCGGGCCCGGGCTGGGGATTCGAACCCGCCACCTTAGGTGTACGTGGCTAGCGCCTTAGCCGATTGAGCCACAGGCACTGAGCCGATACTTGTAACTCTTAACTAAATAAATTTATATTAAATCTATTCTTACTTTTGGGGGGAGGGGCCAATTTTGCTTTAACTATGATTTTTCTTATTTGTGACCTCCTTTCCTCCAGATTATCCCTATTAGTCAATAATTACCTTATTTCACTTATGATCCCAATACCACTGAGAAAATAATAAATATTTAAGTGTACTTATTACAATCTTTTCTAACCTCTTCCACCAGATGATCTTGCTCTTTTTGGAATGGATCTTTTTTTTTGGTTGGCAGAGATCCTCCAAATATACTATTTTCTGTATTATTTGCGACATCTGATAATGGAGAATCTTCCACTTCAAATTCTGGTATTTTCTTAGAAACTGTTTCATTTTTCTCTTTGGGAGTTCTTATCTTCAAGTCCTGAAGAAGATAGACATGTCATGTTAAAAGCTTAATGATCATGATCATTAAGCTGATCTTAAAGCTGACTGCATTAGAGATTCACTGGTTATCATGAACCTATAAAAGGTTGTTGTTTTTATTGTGAAAGTATATATTCACTGGCAGAATTAATTAATTCCAATATTCCCCAGAGAAAATACATAGACTTGGTTAGAACTACAGAAACTGGAAAATGTGAAAATAGAATTAAAATTAGTTAAACTGCAAAATCAACAAAAATGATATTTTATCATAATTTAGTATGGTCAGAATTAACTAAAAGGGTTTTTGTCCTCACCAAAAAGCAGCATTGATTGAAAATTGTTTTACAATGTACCTTTTCCAGTAGTGTAACACTGCCTGTACTTGATGATGAAGCTGGCTTCAACAGGGAAGAGTTAGGGCTAAAAGGATAAAAGACAACAACTCCAAATTATAAGTAGGAAAGAATTCCATCCACTTGATGTATCTGAATAGTCTAGAAAAATAACTGTCTGCCCCGTATCTGTCCGTTACGATTTCTCTCAATTCGTCCCGGTCATCAAAAGGCAGTTTATTCTAGGGAGGTATGGTGACAATTAGAGCAATACTTCAGCCCAATTTGTGTATCAGCCTCCCAATTAGGAACATTTCACTTACCTGCTATATATTTTTTTAAGTCAACAGTATTTGATTAACTAGAATTACATTATTATAATGTCCATAAGGTCCAAATCACAGAATTTTATTGTTGCAGAGACTTAGATTCTTTGGATATTTCATGTCCAAAATCCATTTCTTGAATGCTAAATTTTGCTCTATAGCAAATATGTTACACTTATATAAAGTCATAAGGTTATTCAGAGTTTTAGTCTGCTGTAATCTATATTATACAGAATCATAACAATGGTGAGGTGACCTTGAAGCCAAAAGCCCAGTGGCAGCCAGCCCCTTAACTCCCATTCCATCAACTCATTCAACAATTTTGTAGCACCTATTTCTCCATCCTGAAATCTTACTGCTGAAAATTGCTAGACATTATTTCTGTTTATTTCACTGAACTCCACTGATGCAGCCATCCAACAGGCAAACCTGACTTAATTTCAGAAGCTCATACTCTAGTGATAGAATTAGAAAGTACAGTACAACCTCTGTAAGTTAACCACCAAGGGACTGTATCAAACTGATCAACATAAGGAACACTCAGCCGTGTTTCCTATTGTACTGATCCATACGTGTGGTACATGTCTGGCCTATGAAAATTAGGTCAATGGCTCAGCACCTGTGGCTCAAGAGGCTAAGGCACCAGCCACATTCACCTGAGCTGATGGGTTCGAATCCAGCCCAGGGCCCACCAAACAACAATGACGGCTGCAACCAAAAAATAGCCAGGCATTGTGGTGGGCGCCTGTAGTCCCAGCTACTTGGGAGGTGGAGGCAGGAGAATCACTTGAGTCCAGGAGTTAGAGGTTGCTGTGAGCTGTGATGCCACGGTACTCTTACCCAGGGCGACAGCTTGAGGCTCTGTTTCAAAAAAAAAACTTTCCTAATTTTTTCAAACATGCACTCTTGGAATCTTCACCTCGCTTTCAAAAAGCCAACTGCTTTTCATTTTTATTTGCTGTTTTTATACTATGTCAATAATTGGCCAGGCACGGTGGCTGAGGCCTGTATTCCTGGCACTCAGAGAGACCAAGGTAGGTGGACAGCTTGAACTCACAGGTTTGAGACCAGCCTGAGCAAAAAACAAGACCCCGTCTCTACAAAAAAATAGAAAAACTGAGGCAAGAGGATCACTTGGGCCCGAGTTGGAGGTTGCTGTGAGTTATGATGCTACAGTACCCTACCCAGGGTCACAGCTTGATACACTGTCTCAAAAATAAAAAGAAAGAAAGAAAAATATGAGATGAGAATTCACTAAGGATGTTTGACTGACATGTATGCAAGATCATATTGCCCTATTTTTGAACTGCAATAAAGGAGAAAATGAGGAGGTTAAAGGTTTAGATTTCAAGGGCATCACCTAGAAATATAAAATCCTCCCAAAAATTACTGCAAAGAAAGATAGCGTGCACAGTGTACAGCAAAGACATCACCAGTGATGAGCTGATGAGCCTCCATCAGCTCACTTTGCTCAAACCCAGCAATAACTGGGGCGTCAAGATGGAGTTCTGCAAGACTAGGTCATTGATGACTGCATAGGTAACTGGTGGACACCAAATTTTGAACCTCCCCAGTATCCATATATTCCTGCACATATTACAAAGCCTAAGGAACATAAGTTGTTTCTGGTTCAGCTTCAAGAAAAAGCCTTGTTTGCAGTCCCTAAAAATTATAGGTTGGTCCCTGCAACATTGTTTGAATTGTGTGACAATGCATCAGGAAATGGTCACATCATTTCTAGTCTCCCTTAGCTGTTGAGCAAGTTCAATTGTATACACAACTGAACTTCTGTGCAATGGAGAAGTAAAAGAAGCGTCTGCGAGCACAGCTATGCACAGTTATACACAATGGAGAAGAATAAATGTGGTAGAAAAGGGTTTTGGTTTTCTCCTCTTCTTGATCCTTAAATTGTCACCTACATTCTATTATTTGAACAGTAAAGTTAACATGAAGAACTAGATGGTGGCATAAGCAAATGTGATAATGTTTATTTACTTTCAGTTCTACTCATTTTTTTGTACAATATTAAAGAAAATGAACTTCTTTCTATTTCTACTATTTTTTATTTCTCATTAAACTTAAAATTCTTAAAAAAAAAGCAATGAGGGTTAAGCACAGTGACTCACACCTGTAACCTTACAGGTGGGAGGCCAAGGAGGGTAGATTGCTTGAGCTCAGGAGTTCAAGGCAAGCCTGAGCTACAGAGAGAGCTACACCACGACCCCCACTTCTTACTAAAGATTAAAAAAAAAAAAAAATGAACCAGGCATTGTGGCAGGTGCCTATAGCCCTAGCTACACAGGAGACTGAAGCAGGGGGATCACCTTACCCAGGAGTTTGAGGTGCCTATGAACTATGGGAACTCTAGCCTGAGGCAATAGAGTGAGATTTGGCCTCAAGAAAAAAAAAACAAAAAAAACAGCAACGTGATTTATGAAGAAGGCTACTGTTTTGGTACTTATGTGCAGAGCTAATAACATACTTACTTTAAAAACTATATTCTTGGCTCGGCGCCTGTGGCTCAATCAGCTAAGGCGCCAGCCACGTACACCTAAGGTGGCAGGTTTGAATCCCCAACCCAGGCCCGCCAAACAACAATGATGGCTGCAACCAAAAAATGGCCGGGTGTTGTGGCGGGCACCTGTGGTCCCAGCTACTTGGGAGGCAGAGGCAGGAGATTCGCTTGAGCCCAGGAGTTGGAGGTTGATATGAGCTGTGATGCCATGGCACTTTACCCAGGGGGATAGCTTGAGACTCTGTCTCAAAAAAAAAAAAAAAAAAACAAACTATATTCTTTCCATTTTTTTTTTTTTTTTGAGACAACAGGGTCTTACTCTATCACCCAGGCTACAGTACAGTGGAGTCATCATAGCTCACTGCAACTCAAATTTCTGAGGCTTTAGCAATCCTTCTGCCTTAGCCTCCCAAGTAGCTGGGAATACAGATGCTCACTACCACGTCCAGCTAATTTCTGTAGAGATTAGGTTTTGCTCAGGCTGGTCTCAAACTACTGGCATTAAGCAATCTTCCCTCCTTTTATTACTGCTAGATTTTGCAGAAAATAGAAGACCTGGGAACAGTTGAGTTGTTGGGATATGGAAGTAGTTTGCTCAGAATTCTTCACTGAAGGGATTTGTAATTAAATGTTTCATCAGTAATAGGTAATATGGCTGGAGTACACTTAATAAAGGAATATCTTTTTTGCATGTAGTTCAACAATTACACTAAGTATTTTATTTGTACTGGCATCAGTGCAGTGTAGTTAACTGTGAAATTCATGGGTGGATATGATCAATATAACTATTTAATTTATTTTATTCATTTTATTTTTTTGTAGAGAGAGTCTCACTTTATCACCCTCCGTAGAGTGCCGTGGCGTCACACAGCTCACAGCAACCTCCAACTCCTGGGCTTAGGCAATTCTCTTGCCTTAGCCTCCCGAGTAGCTGGGACTACAGGCTCCGGCCACAATGCCCTGCTATTTCTTTGGTTGTTGTTTTGTTGTTGCAGTTGCCATTATTGTTTTGAACAGGCCCGGGCCGGGCTCAAACTCACCAGCCCCGGTGGAGTACTTCCACATCCCAGCAATTCAATTTATAGGTCTTCTTGGTCCCAGACCAATTTATAGGTCTTCTGTTCTGTTATATCTAGCAGTAATAATCTTTCATATCCCATTAAGCATTCATCCCTCACAACCAGACCTTCTCAATTTCCTTTCAATATCCCAAACCTATAATTAAAATAAGTATCCAAAACTAATTTGAAAGGGGTGGCATCTGTGGCTCAAGGAATAGGGCGCTGGCCCCATATGGGGGGGGTGAGGGCAAGAGGCGGGTTCAAACTTGGCCCTGGCCAAAAACTGAAAAAAAAAATTAAAAATTCAGGAGCTTAGAACAGGATAAATATGAAAATCAAAACATATTAAATACAAATTCCTTTTCCTATATTAAGAGATTCCATTTGACCTAAATTCTTTTTTTTTTTTTGGAGACACAGTCTCCATTATGTCACCCTTGGTAAAGTACCATGGCATCACAGCTAACAGATTCTTGGTTTTTTTTTCTTTTTTTGAGACAGAGTCTCACTTTGTAGCCCTGGGTAGAGTACCATGGAGTCACAGCTCACAGCAACCTCAAACTCTTGGGCATAAGCAATTCTCTTGCCTTAGCCTCCCAAGTAGGTACCCACCACAATGCCCGTTGTTGCAGTTATTAGCTGGCTCAGGCCAGGTTCGAACCCCCCACCCTTCGTGTACATGGCTGGCACCATAACCACTGTACCCGGTGTACTACAGGAATCAAGTTCACAGATTCTTAAGAACTTGAATGCCTGACTCCCATAGAAATCTGATAGTATATCCTCATACAAAATTCTTTTAAAAAGCATCTTGAACTATGCAGCCATAAAGAAAGATGGAGACTTTACGTCCTTCATGTTCACATGGATGGAGCTGGAAAATATTCTTCTTAGCAAAGTATCACAAGAATGGGAGAAAAAGTATCCAATGTATACACCCCTATTATGAAACTAATTTATACCTTTTATATGAAAGCTATAACCTAATAACAGCCTAAGAATACAGGGAGGTGAGAGGGAGGGAGAATGGATGAAGGAAGGGGGATTGGAGGGATCGCTTCTGAGGTTTATCTTACAAGGGTACAAGTGAATCTTTCTAAGAGTAGAATGTGAACGTTTGTGTGTGAAAACCCCACACTGTACCCCAGAAGTGCATTAATGTACATAATTACCATTCAATTAAAAAAAAAAAAAAGAAAGACACCAATTTAGGTTAAAAGGCAATCAAAAAAAATAACAATAATAATAGGCTTGGCGCCTATACCTCAGCAGTATGAATATACCAGCCACATATACTGGAGCTGGTGGGTTCAAACACGGCCCAGGCCTGCTAAACAAATGATGACAACAGAAAAATAGTCAGGCGTTGTGGTAGGTGCTTGCAGTCACAGCTACTTGGGAGGCTGAGGCAAGAGAATGGCTTAAGCCCAAGAGTTTGAGGTTGCTGCGAGCTGTGATGCCATAGCACTCTACTGAGGGTGACATAGTGAGACTCTGTCTCAAAAAATAATAATAATATAACGATAGAAGGTGGTGCCTATAGCTCAGTGGGGAGGGCACGGACCACATACATGGAAACTTATGGGTTCGAACCCAGCCCAGGCCAGCTAAACAACAATGACAACTACAATAACAACAACAAAAAATAGCCAGGTGTTGTGGCAGACACCTGTAGTCCCAGCCATTTGGAAAGCTGAGACAAGAGAATCACTCAAGCCCAAAAGTTTGAGGTTGCTGTGAGCTGTGACACCACAGCACTCCACTAAGAGCGATACAGTGAGACTCTATCTCAAAAAATAAAAATAATAATAATGATGATGAAGGGATATATTCAGCAGTCTTTGCTATTTAAATAATGCTTAATCTCAATAAAGAATGCATGGATATATTCCCCAAGTAGATTACATATATTTAGAGATTTTTTTTGTTTATGTAACATGGCATCAATTCAAAATGAGAACAGAGAAAACAAGCAATAAAGAAAATAGGAGTAAGTGTACTCCTGAAGGAAGTAAAGCAGGTTCAGCTTTTTTTTTTTTTGGTAGAGTCTAACTTTGTTGCCCTCGGTAGAGTTCCACGGCATCACAGCTCACAGCAACCTCCAACTCCCGAACTTAGGCAATTCTCTTGCCTCAGCCTCCCAAGTAGCTGGGACTATAGGCGCCTACCACAAAGCCCAGTTATTTTTTTGTTGCAGTTTGGCTGGGGCCGGGTTTGAACCCACCACCCTCAGTATATAGAGGCAGCACCCTACCCACTCAGCTACAGGCGCCGCCCCAGGTTCAGCTTTTTCATATGTTAAATTTGGGGGTTACAGTAAATCAGAGTCTTCTAAATTTTTCTTAAGCATGGAACTCTTTCTCAAACCACTTGTCAAAAATTCCAATATAGGGTGGCACCTGTGGCTCAGTGAGTAGGGCACCAGCCCCCATATCCCAAGGGTAGCAGGTTCGAGCCACCAATGAAAAAAAAATAGCCAAACTGCAACGAAAACAAATAGCCGGGCATTGTGGCAGACACCTGTGGTCCCAGCTAGTTGGGAGGCTGAGGCAGGAGAATCGTCTAAGCCCAGGAGTGAGCTGTGACACCAAGGCACTCTACCAAGAATGACAAAATGAGACTCTATCTCAAAAAAAAAAAAAAACCTCCAATATATAATAAAGATAAAAGAACAAGCTGAGCCTGGCATGGTGGCTCACACTTGTATTCCTAGCACTCCGGGAGGCCAAGGAAGGAGGAATGATTGATGTCAGGAGTTCAAGACCAGCCTAAGCAAGAACAAAACCCAAACTCTCCTACCAAAACTAGAAAAAATAGACAGGTGTAGTAGCACACAATTGTAGTCCCAACTACTTAGTAGCCTGAGGCAGGAAGATGACTTGAGCCTAGAAGTTGAAGGCTGCAAGCTGCCAAGGCTGCAGTGGAAAAGAACTGAACAGGCCACATGCTAAATTACACTCATCCACACCACCAGAGGGCACTGCAGAATATAGTCTGAAAACTACCAGACTATATGATCTGGTAGAGGCCCCCAAACTCTTAAGACTTTGTTAAGAGTCAGAACATTTGGCACCTGTGGCTCAAGTGGCTAAGGCGCCAGCCACATACACCTAAGGTGGCAAGTTCGAATCCAACCCGGGCCCACCAAACAACAATGATGGCTGCAACCAAAAATTAGCCAGGCGTTGTGGCAGGCACCTGTGGTCCCAGCTACTTGGGAGGCTGAGGCAGGAGACTCGCTTGAGCCCAGGAGTTGGAGGTTGCTGTGAGCTGTGATGCCACAGCACTCTACCCAGGGGGACAGCTTGAGGCTCTGTCTCAAAAA
>CAUYQV010048616.1:0-30149 GCA_963574575.1 Galagoides demidoff | reverse complement strand
CCGTAGAGCTGCAATCCATCCCACTAATGATGCGCTTGGACAAGTCTGGGAGGGCCAAGATTCACTCTGCAGAGGGAACAAAGGAAGGGTATCCCCGATGTCTCTGAATGTTGGAAGTTCTGCAGACTCATTTTAGCTGCTCCTGGAGTGATGCTTTTCGGCAGTTATTTTCAACTGATGTGCCACAGCACACTGGTGTGCCGTGAAAAGATCTGAACTGTGCTGGGAAAGGTTTTAAAGATCATTAATTAAATTATTTTTTAAAGAAGTCCAAAGCACAGTAAGTATATACTTTTTTTAACCCCTTTTTTTGATCAACATAACTTAGGTGTGTCATGGAAGTTTAACGATAGGTTCGGGTATGCCAGGAGATAAAAAAAAGTTGAAAAACTCCGCTCCTAGGAATAACAGGGAGACAGCTGGCCCACAGGGAGACGATGTTTCTTCTTCCTTCCCCAGCCTTTTCGGTTTCCATGTAGGGCCTTCTGTTAGAAAAGCCTAACATAGAGCCAGCTGGGACAGCCAGAAACACAACATTGAGATTCCCAAGCAGAGTACAATAGATAAATGGGTTTGGAGTTGAGAGGCAGCCACTGAAAACAGTTGTGTGTGAATGCTTTGCAATGTGGGATGGTAGTAAAGTAGAATTTTGTAATGTGAACGTAGAATTTTAAAATCATTAACATTTTTGCTCTTTTAAATCTTGGAAAAGAATAGTGGCTTAGATATTCTGAAATGACTTCCATGTTGTCAAATATCTTACCAATGTCAGGGTACTTGATGTTTACTACATGAGGCCTTCCTGTGGTTAAGGGTCATTGGTTTATGATTAATTTGCTTATTTTGTTGTAATAAAGTAAGGATTAGAACACTAATGCCGAATGACGTAGATCTAGGGTAAGGGAAAGTGTGGTAAGAATTTGAATTACGTTCATATTGGTGATATAGAAGAGAAACTGATTTAGATTTTAGTTTTTTGTTTGTTTTGCCAAAGAACACACTTGGTAGAAATGTCACCAGGAAGAGAGCTGTTGAGTGCTCTGCATTATTTGTTCTGATTTATCTTTCAATTATTTTTATGGAAATGGCAGTTGAAACACAGACACCAATTACTGAACAGTGAATGTGGTAACAATGTCTCCACTTCGATTATTTCGCTTAAATAAGGTGTGGGCATACTGTATGTTCTTGAGGCAACCTTACAGGTCCTATGACTTGAATGCTCAGAGAAAAACTAATGGTGCAGACTGTTCTTAACAGGGAAAACAACATAAAACCCAAATTCTTTAGCCTCACATCCAGTGATAATTTTCTTTCTATACCTGATTGCATCTAAGACAGTGGCTCTCAAACTTCCTAATGTCACGACCTTTTAATACAGTTCCTGTGGGTCACAACCCACAGGTTGAGAACCACTGATCTAAGAGCAGAAGACTTATCTTTGATTGTCGTGATAATAAGTTATCCTACAGAATGATTTTTTGAGAACAAATAAAGTATCTTTTAAAAAAAATCCAGTATCTCTGCTAATACATGAAAGTGAAAAACAGTCACTCAGTGATCAGACAGTGGCGATGATGATGGATTTGTTTTATAATTTCTCTGACACTATTGATTTCAGGATGATCTGGAATTATTTGAGGATAAAATTCTTGGTTTATTTGTATTTTTCAAAGCATAGTTGAAAAATAAGTGTTTTGTGAATCCTTGATTCCTTGGGGGGGAGGATGGATATCTAATGATATACCTTTTATGGTGGCAATTCTTGATATTTCATTCAGATAGATTAATATTTTTTGGTTTCTTTTCTCACCAAATTTCTGCTTCAAAGGTATTTTATCATTATCTAAAGAATATTTATAAAATATTTTATTTTCATGAATTATTGATGTTGAAAAAGTCTATATTTTATTATACTTTCAGTGAAATATTCTTATGTCACTGCAAGAAACTAAAAAAGCTGATGCATGAGATTGTCCCTGTGTCCAAATCATTCTTTAGTTTTAAACTATTTGCAGAGAGTGGTTTGACTTTCATTCTCGTAGAGGATCATTTAGTGCTAAGCTGCTATAAGAAAGTAGATGATTCTTCCTAGGAATTTAACTTACAAAGAGAGAGACAGACAATACAAAAAAAAAGAAAAGGCATCCATTTGAGCTTCTCTTTCTTTTCCCCCCTCATTTGGAAAGTGATTCACAATGTTTCTTTTATCTCTTGTGTATCTCTTGTTCTTGTTCTGTGGAGGAAATAAAAAGAGGTATCCTGAGAAGGCCTGTCTTCTGTGATGCCCAAGCTTATACAGTATCTAAGTTAAGATATATTGCTGATAATTGACCCAAGTTAATTTATTTTAACTTAGATTGTAAATAAATGGCTGTCACCATGACAGTCTTGGCTATTAAGCAGAGTATGTAGCAACAGCTAATAAACAGCCAAATGTGATGAAAATTTGGAAGAGGCACAAGAAATCTTTCTTCCTAAAGAAGTGTAAAAACACTAGAAAACTAACAGCTGTTCTGCCATCCTTCCTCATTGGTACTGGCAAGGCTGAGCTGTAAATACCAGCTTCCCATAGCAGCATCCTCCAGCTCCCTGCACCGAGCTGGCTGTGAAGTGCCTGGAATCACTCTTCCCTCTAGCAGAACAGCTCTTGGGAGTAGGCACTCACTACAGTTGGCATCTGGGGAGTCTTATTAAAGATAAGGCTTTGCTCTGGTAACCTTCTGTGGCTGTAGCGGGAAGGACTTTTCCTTCAAACTGGTCATGAGGGACATTTTAGACAGTCATTGCTCTAAGTTGAGCTAGTTCTACTTTGCAGCCTTGGAGCAATGTTCCTTTAGATTAATGTGTCACCACGCTCCTGGTGAGAAGAAGGTTTTTTACTTCCTTATATCCCAGATTTGCACTTGACAATAGTGAGGATGAAGAAAAGAGAAAAGACTCCCCACACATTGATGACATCCAGGGTCTCCGGCATTACTGATATTGGGAAGAATTGGAAGGGCAGGAGAGGGGCTGCTGCTGGGCCCCAGGAATTACCCTGATTTGAGTGTACAATTGACAAGTTAGTAATTCTTTGTCTAAGGTAAAATATTCCAGAAATAAAATATTTTCTTTAAACAAGATCAAGTACTAAAGAGACTTAGGGAAAATGCCTTTAAACTTCATTAAAATGGCAAAAGTTGTCCCATTTCTTTTCCCCTGCCAAGAGAATTAATGATAGAGGGTTTGACTTAGGGGCTGATGGAAATGAAGGCTCCTTGGTTACCTCATTGCAGTAGCAGGACTAGAGAAAGGCTCCACACTATCCCCCCTCAGATCTTATACCCTCATCTACCCTACCCTATGTTTTAGGCAACAGCTTCAGGATGGAAAGCTACTGTTTGCAAGATGGAACTCAGTAGTTTGTCTTTGTCGTTGATGTTCATTTTATCAAAGGGTGCTGATGTGTATGCAGTCACATGAGGGAGCTATGAGTTTTGTTTTATAATTATCTGGCAGAGTCTAATGATTACCACTTGTATGTGGTCTGTTTTGCTTCAGAACAATTATAGTTCCCTGTCTCCTCACCTCTTGTCTTCAGGATATCCGAAAATTGCTGTGATTTAGAATGGGAACATTAAAGTGGGAGCACCCTGACCCTACGCGTCTGCTCTATATGGGAGCTGAGCCCTCTGTTATGAACCACCTCTGCTCTTAGAGATGCACCTAATTTTATAAGAAAATATTCACCTAGTGCAGTGTGTCCCCATCTCATAAATGCTTTCATATTTCATTTTCAGTCTGCTGTATCATGGTATATAGAAAGAGGTGTTGAAAGGAAAGTTTATATGAAAATTATTTGCTCAGATAGGGGTGTTCCAAACGGCAGCCCATGGGCCACATGCTGATTCTGTGAGGAGTTTTTTTGCTTATCTGTGTTATCAGATATCATGAAAAGTACACATGAACCCTTTTTTTTTAACTAATAATATTTTATTAGTGTTTGTGTATTTAATGTGTGGCTCAAGACATACACATTGGTGTTTGTGTATCCAATGTGTGGCAGAGAAAATAAAGGTTGGATGCCCCTGGTAATTAATGGATTTTTAAAATAATGTTTTTATTTTAAATAAAACATTAATAATGTTTTTTATAATTTAAATAAAACATTAATAATGTTTTTATAAATGAAATTTAATATTTTTTATTTTGGTATTTCAAAGTTGGAAATTAAATGAAAATAGTAGCATCTCTTCTAATTCATCTAAGGATGAATTACTTACTTTTATTGTGAATTTTTTGATCCCTGGGGGAGATGCTCAAACCAGTGTGTACTGACGTTACCAACCTTCATTTTGCACGTCAGCTCTGACGCGGCACTTACAGTTCTTTGTATTGATAAGGGATGTACCTTTCCCCAGACCACTGGCCAACTGGTACTCAGGTAATTAGAGTGTATGTAGCACTTCCATATGAAAACCTAATTCACTATGACCCCGACCCTTTCAGATTCTCCTTACGCGTTATCCCTATCAAGCAGTTAGTTGAAGAATTTTGCTTCTGGTGACTGGAACATCATAAATACTCAGTAGATACTTGTTATATGTGTGTTAAAGTTGAAATAAAAGTGGTCTTTTCTTTAAGCCTCACTGGGTTAATCTGACAAAAAATGTTTTACTATGTGTCAGAGCCCCTATGATCCCTATGGCCCTGGTCTTGATCACCGCAGGAAGGAACCAGGCATGACACAGATTAGAAGTACAAGCTTGCAGGAGGCAGGCTAACCTTGATTTCAGGGTAGCCCTGAACAATCTCTGCACTAGCCTTTTATTGAGACAGTATAAGACAGGTGAGGGGAGTATTAGACGCTGTCTATGTACCTAAGGATCGCCATGGGCTCAGGTTCTTTCTCTGCAAGGAGCACCTGGGATGAATTGCCCGAGGGTCCACCCCCCAGCTGAAAATCATCTCGCTCAGAGGTCCTCTGGCTCTTGGCATCCTGTATAACTGTGTAAACTTACAACGGAATGGTATTAAATGTGATGAAATAAAATGAAAGCAAATATCACAGTCATATACTTTCCTCATTATTTTAAACGTTGATGATCTAGGCATTCTAAGACATTACATTAGTTAGCAGAAAGGTTGTTTTAGTGTGTGTATGAGGGAGGACTAGGCTATATCGACACAAACAAAATGGGGAATTAAAACAACCATAGGATTTCAGTAAGGCTGGCATCTTTACCTATAAATCTGGATCAGCCATGAAATTAAACCATTAAATGAGCCTGGGCAATGATAAGGTAGGTAGCACTGCTGACCCCTAACTCCTCTGTCATCATGGAATTTGCACTACCCTTAGAATGTTGTTATTCAATACCGTATGCTACTTATAGAAAAAGGTTGAAAGATTCTAATTTTAGTTATCTAGATAATGTAGGTTTGAATTACTTCATATTTGTCTAATTTGGTCTATTTTGACAAGTTGTTTGGGCCATAATTATATTTAGAAAAATTTAGGTTATTTAAGCAGCTTCCAAGCTCTGTATGTGTATATATATATAATATTCATTTTAATTCATCATTATGAAGATTATATATATAATCTATATAATCTTCATTATTCTTGGCTATAATTTATACATCTTGATTATCATTGTTAACTTAGACAATATCTCTTACCTGGTATTGTCTTGAGTGCTAGTTTGGTTTATGAAAGAGACTTTTGCCTTTTTCTATACTATCAAGTTGTCATTTGTTTCTAGTCTAATTTCATCTTCTCTTATTTCATGTTACTTCATGGTTGAAAGCATTTTGCCTTTTTGATTCCCTTGATAAGTTTTCTTTTTCCCAAAGTCTCTTTAAATTATGGAGTGACAAACGGCAAGAGTCAAAAAGAAGAAAAGTGAAATGAAATAAAGCTAATGACCAGTTTATCTTAGCGCTCTAATGCTTGGACTTAATTACAAAGCCCACGGGGCAGACCCTCTTGGAAAAGAATGAGGATGTGTTGTTGATGTTTTAGTTCATAAATTCCCAGGCTGCAGAGACCATGTCTGTTTAAATTAAGTGCCCAGCTCAGCACCATATAAGATGATGATAATGATGTGCCATAAATTAGAGCTACTTCTAGTGCTGTGTGTTCCTTCCTACAACGCCACTGCCATTTCCTTGTTGCTGTGACTACATATGCATGACTTAATGACAAGGATTTGCAACGGTATGTTTACATCAGCAAACTGAGGTGGATAACTGAGATGAAAGCAGTTTATCCCTGCCTGAATTAAATGATAATAATAATAAAAAGATCTATAAGCTGTTTTCTCAAGGCTACATATACACCCTGAGGAAGATGAATATTAGTAGTTATAGGGAAAATGCACATGTCTCCTCCTGCATCCATGCAGGCATAGACCCTTTGTTTCTTCGATTATTCTGTTTCTTTGGGTCATTGTTAAAATAAGTCCAATGGGAATTACTATGGTTCTGTTTTTTCCCTATTAAGACTGTTGGAATTTATAGGACTAAACTATTGGAGAATGACTTGAATAAATAAATTGTCTACCTCTGCTCAGATGCTACCCTTGCTAACTAATGTGGCTGTTATATAGGTTTTGCTGTCCCATGGAACATGTGCTCACGTGTATTCCCAATCCAGAAGGCCATGCACAGGGAGTAACATAACTAGATCCCTTTATCCACAGCTGACATTTGAAATCCTTCTTTTATGCCTCTCTGAACGCATGGTACACATTTTTTTTAAAATTTTTTTTAGGTCACTGTCTTTCAAATGTTTTATTTTTCAACACTATTTTCCCCCTCTGACTTTTTATACTTGATCTTAGCCAAAAGGCTGAGAAGCAATCCCCACCCACTGACTTTTTTTGAAATCAGAAAATAATTATCTGATAGTGAATATAGATTCTTTTCATCAAGAAGTACCTTTTTGGTCTAGCAATGATCACCTTTTGTGTATCTTAGAATTTAATTAGTTATAAATATATCTGCCACTATAATAAGGACTTTTCTCTACTAAAGAATAATATCATGGCTTGTAATGCATAGATTCTTCCATGAAAATCTTTTTATTGTACATATTTTTCCAAATATGAGTGAGTCAGGTACACTTCAGTATTGTTAGGTTATGAATTTAAGACTATACAGAAATAAGCAAAGCCAAGCAAAATTAGTGCGGAGTAATCTGAGGAGGGTGTATGTAACACTTTCTACACCAATCAAATGGGATGATAAACAACTAAGAGAACCAAGTGTTTGTTTAAGGTCCTCACCTAGAGATGGTGTTATGTACTGAGTGAGTGACACAAAGTGGCAAAAAAGTGGAAATTTAAGTTTATGTTATACCTTTTTAATTTAGGGAAAAACCATCAGTATTTTAAGGGGAGCCTTTATCATATTGTCAAACAAAGTAGTGTCCTTGTTTCTGGTGTGACTGATGAGTGTATCTAGAAAAGAGTTGATTTTAGGGTGGTGCCTGTGGCTCAAAGGAGTAGAGCACAGGCCCCTTATGCCAGAGGTGGTGGGTTCAAACCTAGCCCTGGCCAAAAACTGCAAAAAAAAAAAAAAAAAAAAAAAAAAAAAAGAAAGAAAGAAAAAAAAGAGTTGATTTTATTGTCTCAGTCAATACCTTTTCCCCTTCTACCTTGTAGAAGTCCTCTGATTATGAACCCTGATTGTGCTGAGCTACCTGAGAACAGGTAGGATGGAAATAGGAAAACCCACCCCTCAAACATTTCTCATTATACTGTTGTCCTCTGAGTTACTCACCCTGTGTTTTGGCTAAAGGGCCTTTAAAAACACTTCATATTTAAAAATATACATAATATAAAATTTTATGTAAAAAATATATGCACGCCCCAGGTTCCCTTGTTTTATAACCCGCATCTGGCTACAGCATTTTACTGTGAAGGAGACCAATGTTCTCTTTTTCATGTGCAAAGATTTCTCTTGGCTCTGTTATTATGTCTCTTTATAAGAGAGGAGGATTGTTTCAGACAGTGTGAATGGATTACAGCTAATTTATAGCCATTATTACAAAAATAACCAATGTAGAGTCAATATTAAAAGCAACTAAATGGTGACATCTTCAATGTACAGGACATCTCATTGATAACAGATGTTACTAAATTTCAGCTTATTACTTAGCAAAAGTGATACTTAATGAGCTATCTGAGGGCCAAAAATTATAACATTAATATTTATGGTAATTTTTCAGAAACAAAGTATGTAGACAAAACATGTATCCCCTAATATTCTGAAATTAAAAAAATGAACAAATGATTTGGACCAGGAAAAAATCTGTATGGTGATTTTATGTTGACTATATATAGTAGTGCCTTACTGCTTGCAATGTGCTTTCACATACGTTGTTGCTTCCCAGTGTCTAAACAAAGGAAAAGTGGATGGAAAATGGTTCCTCTCTTTTACTAGAGACAAAAAAACGGTCACAGAAACCAAGTGGTTTGATCAGATTGACAAGTAGTGACTGAAATATCACGAATAGCTAACCATTGCACTTCATTAGCATTCCAGTTGCTGAGGAGGTAGATAATTCAGAAGACAGGGTAAATAAAAGTTGTAAAAGGCAGTTGAGGTGATCTGGAGCCATTGATAATTATTCTGTTAGATCAGCTAATTCTGATTATGGAATTCATATTAAAAGGTAAAACAGGCAAAACTTCATTTCCCCAGCTTAGCGAAAGACCAATTAACAGTAATTTGATTTATTATAAACTCCCACAGGTTTTTTTTTTCCAAGCCTTCAGAGGTATAAAAATTTATATGAACTCAGAAGCAAAAGATATTCATATACTCCATTAGATAAATGTCCTATATCTGTCTATTGCCTCATCTCTAGAACATTAATGTCTTTTTCACTACAAAATAAAAGATCCACCTCTCAGTATGGTCTAGTTAGTCTACTCACTTCTTGAAATCCCTGATTAATTTGCCAGTCAGAATATCAATTTCAGTGATTCCTGTTAATTTGGAAAACATCTTGTTTGTTCCATATGAATCAGCTGAGAACACAGAATTGTTTCTCATCAGCTTCTACCCTGCTAATACGCAAATGTCTTCTGTTCGTAGGTTTGAACTGACAGGATATAAATTGAATCTTTTATCTTCATACTGATGATTCTTCTAATGAAATTGAGGGTGGATGAAATTTTAGGTTTTAGTTAATGATGTTGATTTGTACCTGACACACATAAAATACTTGTCATCCTTTGCTTTGTATTTCTCCACTAATAACAGAGTTTCTATACAAATTTCTTTATGATAGCATTCACTTATAAAGATGGTTTATAGAACTTTTGGCATGAGGCCACTAACTATTCTAGCTTTAAAAACATCCACATAAGTAATAATCTATTCAGTGTTGGTACTTGCTTTTTATTGGTAATTAAAATGATCTGAAATCAAAATGAGAGTAATAAATAAAGCTCAGTTTCAGAGATTAAGGCAGTAAACAAGATAGTTCAGACTGCTATTAAGGAACATGAATACTTTTTCGGCAAAATTTTTCCATACAAAATGTATGAGCTCTATTTTGAAATTGTTATATATTATGAAAATGTTTGCATCCTTATAAGTATTTCCCAGTAATTTTAATTTAACTCCTTATGAAAATATGCAACAATTCTTCTGTTCTGGCAGAGAGACAATTGTGTTTCTGGCGTGGCTCTAGCTATTATAAGATTCTTTTCCTGGTGGGAGAGGGAGAGAATATATGAGTGAGAAAAAACAAAGATTCCCTTCTTGAAAATGGACTCCCAGATCTTTAACATACACAGCTACTGAGAGAAACTGAGTACCTAATTGCTGAGAGATTATGGGGAGAAGGAAAGGTGGGTTGGCAAGGATGAGGGGGGAGGGGTACTCAAGAGTCATTTATTTCTCAATTTTATGTAGGACTATTCCAAAATTTAGATGTAATAAACTTAAATTGTCTTAGTTAATCAGATTAACTTATTTGATTGCATCTTTTTAATCAACATTAATAAAACTCACCTTTTTCTGAGGCAATTATATCTACTTTTCTGAGATTTAACTTTCTAGTATAGGATTATACTGTCATTACAACCACATTTTCCATGAACCAGGTCTTAGGCTATGTGTATTTGAAACATTATCACATTTAAATGTTTGCAAGTAATCTAGGAGCTTCTATCATTTTTGTTTTACATGTAAGGTATCTGAGGGTTGGAGAAATGTATAATAAACTGCCACAAATTTAGCAGCTTACCACAATATATATTTATTATATCATAGTTCTCCTGGGTCAGGGCTTGGCTTTAGCAGAATCCTCTGCCCAGGGCTTCACAAAGCTACAGTCAAGGTGTTGGGCAGGCTGTTTTCATCTGGAGGCTCGACTGGGGAAGAACCTGTTTCCCTTGATCATTTCTGTTGTTGGCAGAATTCAGTTTCTTTTGGCTGTATGACTGAGGATCTCAGCTTTTGCTAGCTTCTGACTTGAGGTCATCTAATCCCACAGACTACCAGTAATTTCTTGCCATATGTGATATGACCGTTTAGAAAGGTGTGCAACACCAGACTGCTAGCATAGAATCTTACATAATAGAATATAACTACAGGATGACATCCCATCAAATTTGCCATGTAACATAGCTCTCACAGTAGTAATATCTTATATCACCATTAGCACATTCCTAGTCCAAATCACATGTCCTGCCCATACTCAAGGCAAGGGAATTATATAACACAGGGGCCCCAAGAGTGGCATGGGGTGGGGAGACTTAAGGTCTGTGAGCTGCATTAATTAAATTAACCAAGGTCATACAGCTACTCAGATTCACAGCTAAATGTTGTTGTCATATGCCCATGTATTAACCATTGCATTTTTCCATCTCCATAGAGATGGAAATGGAATAAACTGCACCTATGTGCTCAGCTTATTGGTGTTACTGGGAAGACTTTACTTGTTTCTTCTGTCCATATCGAGTTTTCATTTCTTCATTTTTATGTATCTAAAACTTTTGTAATGACCTATGTGTATGAGATTTTATCTGTATGTGATATAACTCCCTACATATGGGGATTTTAAAATAAAAGATGGGCCTATTACATCATATCTGCTTAGGAACATAATTGGTGTAATGCTGAATTAGACATCAAATAGCATTGGTATTAAGACACTCACTTTTGCTTTCAGTGAAGTGTTGTATTAGGGTCAAAGGAGACAGGAAAGTAGCAGTTGCAATAAGTAAGTATATCTATCTAGAGAGGATGCCAAAAACTGAATACACATTTTAAGAGTTCTTGTCAGAAGGAAAATCAGTCATTCCCCAAAGGTGTATGAATTGCAGGTAGAATGGATGCATATAGTATGTCTGGGTACACTTGGACAGGAATAGTACCTTCAATTCTACTTTGGAAAGTGATACATCGATAACAGCTCTTAAAATGTATATACGTTTTTTGTTACCCTCTGAATTTCCTGTACTGAGAATATATAAAGCAGTGGAATCTGAGGAGTGTTTTTGTTAAAAAGTGTGCCTTACTTTTGTAATCCCCAGAATCACTAGTAGAATAATGGCAAATGCCTCATGAGCTGCACTTCAGGTTCCGGGAACACAATAGCATGGCTCTGAGATTTCAGCTGCTAGGTCCTTTTTCAGAACTGGAGGTGATTAAACAAGAGAGCTGCAGTTGTCTTTCCCTCCAGTTGATAAAGACCTATTAGAAAATCTCCTCTGTGATTTCACATCACTTCTCATTTAGTCTCATCGCTGATCTCCGAGGGAGGGGAAGTGTGGAGCAGGGGCGTCCCACTGCTGGCACGCTAAACAGAAGCTCCGTGTACCATGTCACTCTTTCTTAAAAGGGAATGTCAGTGCTGGCAGGGGAGGGTAGACAGTGGCTGACTGTCATCATCTCCACTGTGGCCTCCGTCACCTACAGTGTCTAGTAAATGGGGAGAAAGAGATCCTCAAACTCTGCTGTCCTGACTTTTTCCTGTGGAAATTAGGCCACCTTTCCACACATGGACAGGAGAGGCCCCACTGCTATTCCCCTCATCAGATGATACACCTTATGTATTTCCTGTTGTCAGTCTCCACTGTGTGTGGCATTCGATACCACAATGAGAGATCCTCATTTCTGTGGTATGTAAACAATGAAGCTTTTCCTCGAGAAGACAATCTTGTAGCTGAGAAAGAAAAATATTTCCTTGTAGCATCCTAAAGTATATTTATCCCTGTTGCTAATTATACTTTGTCCCTTTTTTTCCAGTTTAATAATTGCTTTATAGTTTTGCATGAACTACAAATAAGAGGACTTTAAAATGTTTTTTAATATTATATCAAAGCATGAGAAAATAAGACATGTGTACAATGAAAAATAGATAAATAGACTTCCAAACTGCTATTTGGGGGGGGGGGGGGATGAGAGATCTAAACAATAAGGGATAAAAATTACGGATGAGGCTCAGAGCCAGGGCTCATTAAGCCACTTGCAACATCATTTTCCATCATTAAAACAAACCAAAAAAAACCCTTTGAGTTTTAAAATGTGGTAGCAAGAATGAAAGAGTTATTAAGAGGGTGCTAAGAACTGTGTAAGGGAAGGCTCTCTACCAGACCCTGATTGACAGGCAGCTGGCAACAATGACTGGGCTCCACAACCCAGCCAGTCGTAGTGAAAAGAACTCATTACGGGAAAAATAATTTTGTTCTTCATTATTTATTATATTTTCATGGCCTAGCATATTTTTTGTGCTGCCCAATTATGCTCTGAGCTCTGTAGAAAGAGTACTTGTGCTTCCGTGTGCTTCCTACGTGTGTATGTGAGCCCAGGAAGGCAGCACTTATAGTAATCTACCTTAATGCTTTGTTTTGCTTCTCCTTTTGCACACAAGCATGGCTATTAAGTCTGTATCAGTTAGAGTCCCAATAGCAGACAGATGGCACTGGCAAATTAGGATAATTCCAGGAGGGTTTATTTACAAAGGGACTATTTGCAAAGTAGAACCACAAAGAATAGTGCGGTAACCTGGTTTAATAATGGCAGAGCTATTATCATTCTTAGATTTAAAAGGGAAGGGAGGGAGAGAACAGTTTCCAGAAAACAAAGAGTGAATCAAATAGAGGAGGCTAGCTTGTTCAAGGGACACACCTGGCCAGAAGCGACCCAGCAGAAAGAGAATGAAAGACCTGTGTGTTCTACCTCCTCCCTCCCCAACCCTCTGTAGTCTTACCAGGACTCACCACACTGTGGAAACCCAACTGAAAGCCCGAAATTAGGAAGCCCTTCCTTGTTGTTCCGAGAGCCCATCCTCCTGAGGCAGAAGGCAAGAAGAAAAAGGATGGAGTACGGGACCTGAGGAGCATAGAAGAGAATGTGGCACATGTTGCCCAGATTCCAGTATGTGGAAATTAGAATTGTGAGATGCAAGTTATTCATAGCTTGTGATGATTGTAATAAAATAGCAAGTATTTAGTACTTATGAGAAGTTTAGGCTTGGAGAGCTTTGCTTATTTGAGTTTGAAAAGTAGGACAAACAAATCCAACTTCCTCATTAGTTGGGCTTATATCAAGGTGTCTGAGTGGATTTCCATATGCGGGCTCTATTATTTTGTTTAAAAGTTGGCTTTAATCTTTAACTTCTAGGACAGTTGGATGGCTAGCCTCTTGTGGCACTTAATCACTTGATTTTTTTAAAGTCAATTTGTTAGTGATAGATCAGGATCCAGGCGTTGGATTCTGTGGAAAGGGAAGTTTCAGACACATGTGGGGAATCTTAAAAGCATTCACAAAGCAAAACATAGAAAATTCTGTGTTGATATGGTTGAAATCAGATAGGTAACTGCTGACAGATCACTTCTAGAATGCAAAATTGGAGATAATGACACTGGATATATTTGCAAGGATTAATTAGTCATTTAAAGGTATATGATTATGTACTCCTTTTTCCCTCACTTTGTTGTAATGCTCTCAACTACAAACATCTAAGAGAGTCAGGTGAAAAAGATACCCTAAGAATAGTGAAAAGACAAATGGTAGACCAGTTGAAGACATTTGCAACACATAAAAATCACAAAGTACTAAGATCCATTGCATAAATATACAAATGTATAAAGGACCCTACAAATCAACTGAAATAAGATAAATAACTCTAGAAGAGGAACAAAAGAACCTGTACTTCAAAGAGAAAATTCGAATGGCCAGGAAGCATTTGGGAATTAGCCTCATTAGTAATTAGAGAAATGTTAATTAAAGCTACAGTGAGATATAATTACCTATCAGTAGTTGGCAAAAAAATTTAAAAGTCTAACAATTTCAAGTATAGATAAGGATGTACAATTTTTATATGGTTCAAGGGTAAATAATATTACCATTTTGAAAAGCAAGTTAGTATTCTAGTCCTGTTGAAGATGTGATCTCTAGCCAGCAATTATTCTCCTGGGTCTGTACCCTAGAAAGTGATTTACACATGTGCAGGACTTCCATAGCAATTCATGCCAGTTCATTTCAGCCAATACATGGAAATAACCCAAATATCTATCAAGAAGAAAGGGATAAATAAATTGTGGTACGGTCATACAATAAATTATTATCTGACAGTGAAAATAAATGAACCAGAGGTATATGCAAGAACATGAATAAATCTCTACAAGATGTTGAGTAAACAAAGCAAGACAAAGGAATACATACAGTATTTATGCATTTTGTATAAAGTGGAAAACATGGCAAAAAAATACCCCCATACTCTTGCATTTAAGAGGGCATACTTTGGGGGGAATACTCTAAGAAATGCTCTTGCTTGAAAAGGACAATAATTATCTTAGGTAGAGAAGGTTGGGGTTATATTGGTAGAATGGCTCAGAAAGAGGGTTGTCTAGGTTACTGGCCCAGTTTCATTTTTTTCCACGGGAAGTGGTTACACACTTGTGTTGCTTTGCAATTATTCATTAAACATTACATACGTGATTGTACAGGTTTCTTTCTGATAAAAATAGATCAACCACTTTTTATAAACCAATTGCCTCCTTTTCTCCTTGTTCTGCTGTTTGATGATTGGTTCTATCTGTCTCCTAACGGTGCTTATGGCACCATTTTCAAATTTCAGATTGCATTTTAGTGTCTGAGGATATAAACCCGAGTAGCTTACCAGGAAATGTCAATATATGGTAAATATCCTTTAGACTCGCACCATTATTTTTTCCCTTTCAGCACTTGGAAAGCAAAGGCATCTTTAAGGTAGACATGGGAAGTTATGGGGTTTGATTGTAAAACTGGTGGTGGTATTGTTATCTGATGAAGAGAGTCTGGCTGCCTGTCTCTGTCCAGCCAATAGGCAGAGATGGGCATTGGGTCTAACTAGCTTTGTTATCAGAAGGCCAGGGATTCTGGAGAACAGTGGGAGTAGTCTCTCAAAGACTATTCTGCCACAGTTACAAGTCTAATACTTTCTATAATGGGAATACAAGGAAACCTAGAAAAATTTAAGTTTACGAGATAGAAAGTAACATCAAAGTAGTCTTCATTCTAACAATGCAAAATATGTAAACAACACAAAGGTAATTTTCACTTTAACAAAGTATCGAAGAGAATCATTGATGAAAACACCGTATCATCAAAGTAACCCTTACTCTAGCAGTATCACATCACCTATGTGTGAGTATGTCTTCAGGTCTCCTGAGACGAATCCTCTCAATCATGGAGAAACCGTAACTAGGTAATCACAGGGGAAGGGTGCGTGGGGAAGAATGGGAACTCGCAGACGAGGTTCGCTGCACTGCTTCAGCTTAGCTTCTCACACTCCATCTTGTAGGCCATTTTTCTGGCTTCAGTATTAATAGCTAAATACCAAAGGATGGGGTAATTGAGGGAATGTGGTGAGAAGGAAACTCAAGAAAGTTTGGACTAGAAAAATAACAGAAGCAGAGCTGAAGCTTGGGAAAAAACATATCCCATACCCCAAGTAACTGTTAGGAACCAGTTCATGAGATTTTTCTTTTTTGTCGTTATTGTTGTCAAAAGGTTTAATCTGAGTTACTATTAATAAAGAAAATGGGATAAGTGAAGAAGCTCCCATGGAAATGGTGACATGCCTTTCTTTTTATAACTCCTCCAGCTGCTTTGGGAATTTGTGGATCCTCGGAGAGACTTGTACTTCTTACCCCCCCTCCCCTGCATTTTTCTCAGGAAGTAGCAGACAGGGCATTAGCCAGTCTGCCTGAGTTATGGGCTTCATTCTTGGGAGGTCTTAGAAGGCCAAAATTCTATCTGGCTTTCAAAAGAGTATTTGCCATGGGTGATTTCGCTCCTTATAGTATTTATTTATTAGTACATAAAGGCAGTTTACCATCAACAAAATGAAAAGGCAACCTGTGGAATAGTAGAAAATTTGCAAAACATGTATCTGGTAAGGGGTTAATATGCAAAATCTATAAGAAACTCAAAACAGAAACACAAATAGTCCAATTTATAAAGGGGCAGACTGGCAGCACCCGTAGCTCAGTAGGTAGGGCACTGGCCATAGACACCGCAGCTGGCAGGTTTGAACCTAGCCTGGGCCTGTTAAAACAACAATGACAACTGCAACAACAACAACAACAACAAAAATAGTCAGGCATTGTGGCAGGCAGCCGTAGGCCTAGTTTCTTGGGAGGCTGAGAGTAAGAGAATTGCTTAAGCCCAAGAGTCTGATGTTGCTGTGAGCGGTGACACCACAGCACTCTCCCTAGGTGAACAGCTTGAGACTCTTGTCTCAAATAAATAAATAAAAAGAGGCAGAGGACTGGGTATGGCATCTCATACCCATAATCTCAGCTTTGGGAGGCTGAGGCAGAAGGATCACTTGAAGCCAGGAGTTTGAAACCAGCCTATGCAACATAGGGGGACTTCATCTCTACAAAAATTAGAACAATTAGCTGAAGCATGGTGGTGCATACCTGTTAGTCCCAGATACTCTGAAAGCTGAGTCAGGAGGATTGCTTGAGCTCAGGAGTTAGAGGTTGCTGTGAGCTATGATGACACCACTGTACTCTTGCCCAGGCAACAGAGTGAGAGGTTTCCAAAAACAATGATAAAAAATAAAAAAGGGAAGAGGACCTGATGAGACATTTATCCAAAAAAGACATATGAATGGCAAACAGGTACAGGAAAAGGTGCCCAACTTCACTAAACATCAGGGGAATGCAAATTAAAACTACAATGAAGATGGCCATTATCAAAAAGATAAGAATTAAGTACAGGTAAGGGTGTGGGGAAAAAGAAACACCTGTATACTCTCATTAGAAATACAAATCAGTGCAACAGGATGGAGAAAAATACAGAAGTTCCTCAAAAAATCAAAAGTAGAACTGTCATATGATCCAGCAATCCCACTCTTGGGTATACATCCAAAGGAAACAAAATCAGCATCTTAGAGGGCTATCTGCATGCTGTGTTCATTGAAGCATTATTCACATTACCCAGATGTGGAAAGGTCCCTTGATAGATGCATGGATAAAGAAATTATAAGAGATATGTATACACTTATGTAAATATGTAATTGATATAATGAAATCCTGCCATTTGCAGCAACATGGATGAAGCTGGAGGGCATTATGCTAAGTGAAATAAGTCAGGAAAGAAAGATAACTACTATGATCTCAATTACATGTGAAATCTAAAGCAGTCGCATTCACAGAAAGAAAGTAGAATTTGGTAGTTGTCAGAGGCCGGGGGAGAGGGAAATAAGGAGATGCTGGTCAAAGAGTACAAACCTTTAGTTGTAAGATGAATAAGTTATAATGTACTTCATGGGGAATATGGCTAAAATGTTATATTGCATATTTAAGCTTTATTAAGAGAATAGATGCTAAATGTTCTGACCCTACATGCAAAAGATAACTACGTGAGGTGATGAATAGGTTAATTAGCTAGTTTTTGGTAATTATTTCACATTTTTATACACATATCAAAACATCACATTGTATATAGTAAATATAGGTAATGTTTATCAGTCAATTATACCACAATAAAGTTGGGAAAAAATAGAGGCAATGGACCAACTGCCTAAATATAGTATGTATGAAGAACAAAAATATGGGCAGTGCCTGTGGCTCAGTGAGTAGGGCACTGGCCCCATATACAGAGGGTGGTGGGTTCAAACCCGGCCCCGACAGAACTACAACAAAAAAATAGCCAGGCATAGTGGCAGGAGCCTGTGTTCCCAGCTACTTGGGAGGCTGAGGCAAGAGAACTGGCTAAGCCCAGAAGTTGGAGGTTGCTGTGAGCTGTGTGATGCCACAGCACTCTACCAAGGGCAATAAAGTGAGACTGTCTCTACAAAAAAAAAAAAAAAAAGAAAAAAACCCCAAAATAAACAAAAATTCACTATAGGTGAATTTAGTACTTGTAATAAAGACAAAATCATACAGTTAACCTGTGCTCTTGAATTATATGATGTTTATTTATGTCTTCCTCTTTTAATCTATGCAGGTACATATATGTTGCTGTAAGGGTCTCACAAAAAAAGCGATGTTGCAAATAAGGATGCTTATTGAAATTGTGTTTTAAATAAAGGTGACCATCTGGTTGCTCAGGCAAAATGGCGAGCTTTCTTTATTTGCTGTTGGTTTATATAGGCAATTTTGTACATGAGCACTATACAGTAATGACCTCATTAATACTCATTACAATCCCTCTGCACATGCGCATTGGGCATCAATGACTTCATTAATTTATTCAGACATCTTATGACCACCTGCCCTGTAAGTAGCTCCTCTCTAGTATTCTGATACTCCATCCAACACACGCCTTTAAGCATAACCCTTTCAACATAACCGGGTTTAACATAACTTAATGAAGAACATGTTGTCACATATTACTTTCTTTGTTCTTATCTGATGAAGCCTGAGGCTATGGAGGAAAGAGACAATTTGAATGTCTGTTCTACTGACCATGCCATTTGGGGGCAGTTACTTTGAATTTTTAAGCAAAGCATAGAGAAACTTCTTGGGCATAGGGGAATTTGTATGCAAACCTCTGCTCCCATGTAGGCCTTAAGTCAGGGGGGTTTTGTTGGAGCCTTTTGTAAGGAATTCTCAGGCTGGACTTCTCAAAAGCCTTTCATGAGCCCAGGTTTCATCTGTGCCATTAGATACCTATATGCATTGGGTAAATTCCTTTTCTCTTGAGGTCCCCTAGTACATTTCCATTCCCAGACCCATCAGCAAGCGACCTTCGTCACTTACTACAGATCAGGAAAGGTTACTGATGGGTATCTGGCCAGTTTTCCAAAGGGCTTTTTCATTTGCTTTATAAAGTCAACCTTGATTTCTTAACGCATTCTGGAAATGCTACTCCAGCCAAAGCCTTGGTCATGTTAGGCTCAACTAACCTGGCCACATAGGATTCTGCCTCAGTTTCTTGTAAGTATGCCTACACAAAGTCTTTTCACTGCTCTCTCTCAAAGGGCATTTTTGGCCAGAGGTATATAGGTGTTTCACCTATACATATATATGCATATGTGTATATATAGATGTTTGTGTGTGTCTATTATGCTGTAGCATCTTAAGTTTAATACATTTTTACCTAAATGTACTATCATTTGGTGGTTTTCCTAATTTCTGCAAAACAGAATTTGACAAGTAAAAGATAGAAAGGAAAGATCTGATCATTTAGCAAACTTTCCTCCAGTGGGAAGGAATGTGGCCATTGTCCAGGGCTTCTCAGACTTGCTCTTACCGAAGCATCACCTAAGGATTGTATGAAACTCAGATTGTAGTTCAATAGTCTGGGGCAGGACCTAAGATTTTGCATTTCTAACAAGTTCCCAAGTGACCCCAGAGCTGCAGATCCAACCACCTCATTTTGAGATGCAGGAACAGAGAGAACAAACCTATGGACCCAACTAATCAAATCAGATGAGCCCCTCATGGCCCGATCAGAATCCTAGATGGTTTTCACTGTGGTTGCACACCTGTGGTTTTAGAAATTTTTAAAGAAAACATTGTGTAGGCCCAGCTCTGCTTGGAGCTAATGTTGAGACTTAGACCAGTCATTTATCCACCAATAACTTCAGTTTTCTTAACTTCAAATTGTTGGATTAAATTATTTCTAAAGTGTGGTCTAACCTCAACACCCCTTTGTTTATAAATGATAGAACTACTCTGATGTGGATTTTCATTATGATGATGATCAACACTTTTCTTTTTTTCTTTCCTTTTTTTTAACTTCATTACTCTATGCATTTTTCTTTTCTTCTCCTTTAATAAATTTACCTACTCTTAGTAAGAAGTATTTTACTTTTGCTTTAAAAATAGTATAGGGGCCAAGGACAAAACTTCTCCTTCACTCTCTAAAGGTTCCCTGAAAAATCAACTCACAAAAAAGCAGCTTAACTGGAGAAAAGGCATACAAAATTAATGGATGAATAGGAAGGAGCACCACAGAGTGACTACCTACCCTCATTCTTTCTGTAACCTTGTATACCATCCTAAGCTTACAGTAGGAATAGGTTAGATTGAGGCAAAACGTTGTGGGAGGGAAGGAAGAGGAGGCTCAGCTAGCAAAATTGTACTACTGTTCTGTAGAGGGAGCAGCTCTCAGAAAGAATACATAGTAAATGTTTCTCTGAGACTTTTAAAGGTATTAGAATGCCTGGCTGCCTAAGGCTCTTTCTGTACAGATGCAAATTTCCCCCACAAAAGACCACTTTGCAGGACTACTTCTGATTTTCTGGCTGTTGGATAGCCATTTCAAAATATGTCAATGAAAAACAGTTTGGAATAAAGTATCTTTATTTCCTTCAATCGCATTTAATACTTTTCTGTTCCTTTGCTCTTTTCACAGCTGTTGATATGTTCATGAAAGTTACTAATCTAATTATTATTAAATCTGTACTAAATGTTTAACCATAGTTTTTTGTTTGTTTTATTTTAAAGAAAAAAAGTGAAATATAAAGATTCCTATTATAGTGTTGTAAATTTCTTTCATATTTTTTTCCCCAATAAAATCCACTGAAGTCTCTGGAACATGGTATAATATAAGCATAGACTGTCATATTATATAGTGGAGTTTGGAATAAGTTTTAAAATTATGTTATGCAAGACAGCTAAAAATTAGCTTTTTTTAAGGAGACGACATTTTGTGGTTAATACACTTAAACAAACCTCTATTGACTTCATTGGAGCAAGTTTTTAAAATTCCTTAATGGATGATCTTCTGAGTTTAGACTGTAATCTAGAAGTCCTGGTGATGAGCCTGTTGATGGGCAGGGAAGCACTAACAACGTCAGTTTTTTCCCCCAGCTTTGTTTGTGGTACTTTTCTAAGCACTGATGCAGCATAACATGATCTGTGGTCTGTGAGGATCACAGTCATAAGCTCCAAAGACAGAGAAAATTTTGAAGTATCCAGCACTAGCTGCCAGGGCACTTAAAAATGACCCCGGAGCCCAGATATGTCATGAGACTCATTCTAGTAAACCAGATTCTTGCTGTGCATGTGATTCTTTCCCATGGCCAAAGTTTCCATTGTTTTCTAAAAGAATTCCTCAGCAACTACTGGGAATCCGAGTGAATAGATAATGCTCGTCATCTCCTAGAGAGACACTAGTTAAACTAATTAAAATCATAGGTTTCAGGGCTGGGCATAGTGGTGCACATCAGTAGCCCTAGTTAATAAGGAGTCTGGGGCAGGAGGCTTGCTTTGATTGAGCCTAGGAATTTGAGGCTGCAGTGAGCTATGCTGCTATAATTGTGCCATTGCCCTCCAGCTTGGGCTTGTCTCTGAAAATAAATAAATAAATCGATGATAGATAGATAATCATTGGTTTGAGAAACCTGGTCTTAAGTCCTCTGGCATGTGATACTACAAGTGATTTTATCCTTAAATTAGAGTGATTAGAATATAGTGGTGTCAACTAAAATAAAATCCTAAGCTCCATCTCACTGACTAGACCCTTTCATCATGGCCAAGAGGACCCTTGAGGGGATGGGATGTTAGACACCCCTCATTATACCCCCTTTCTTGATAATAGTCAGCAGTCTTTCTTCCCTAAGGGCTACAGAAATTAATCTCATGACTGATCTGCTCCTCCCTTTTGTGGATTTGGCACTACAGCCGACAAGCATTCTTTCTTGATAAGAGACCACCAACCATGGCGTGGATTCTACCTCGCCTGAAGAATATGGCCCAAAGAGGGGCTCTGTGTTCTCTGCTTCACTTTTTGACATCAGAGGGCCAAACACACCACCCTTGGGTCGTGCTAAGGATTCCAACTTCTGAACATGGACCCCATGAAGGTCATGGAGTTTAATTGTGCACACATCATGTTTCTACTTTCACGATTATTCATGACTCCTCCTATAGCTTATTAAATATATGTATCAGCCACCCTGTTCAGCATAAATTTGTGTTCCTGGTACTGTTCCTTCAAAGTATATATTTCTAACTCCTGTCTGGAGACTCTGCTTCCCAACCTATCAGAATGGCCACCATAGGCTGCAACCTTTAGGAGAAATAAAGCTCTCCTTTGCCAATTTATGAACCAAGTCATTTCTTCAGTTGACAGTAGTATACTAAGTTCTTTCTGGAATAGATACTCCAGGCTCACGATACTCCATGATCTGAAGTAGATCAGATCAAAGTCTCAAACTCCTCTGCCCAAACACTTTTCCAGAGTGATCCCTTGGTGGTGGGATGCTGGAGCCTGCTGTACAGACCTGGGGAGCAGCTCACACACATCTCTTCCTATATCTACTGTCATCTATTCCCAGTTGGTAGCTGAATATGGTTCTGGGTAGGAATATTTACATCATAGAAAATGGCACATACATTAAATGATAGCTCACCCCATTCTCATCCTCTACTAGCCAATTGTTAGATATTTACCTGCTTACCTCCTTAAAGGCAGAATCCCATTCCACATAGTTAGAGGAAATCCTCTCAATTTACTTCACCTGTAGTTTCAGGGCAGTCAAGGTGCACCCTTACCTGAGAAGTAAGAAGTTTTAAATTTTCTTCCTTACAACATCAAGAAAAATTCAGTTTAGGAAGTGGAAAATATAAAACTAAAACTTCTAATAGGGCAACTTTATGAAAATGTTTCTTGTTTTCTCCTTGTGAGTGGATATGAAGTCTTTTTATTTATTTATTTATTTTTTCAGCAGACCACTGCTTTGTCTCCCCAGCCTCAGGTCTCAGCCTTCCGAGTAGCTGGGACTACAGGTGCATGTCACAGACACCCCGCTAATTGTTCTATTTTTAGTTGAGATGGGATCTTGTTCTTGCTCAGTCTGGTCTCCTGACCTCAAGCAATCCTCCTGCCTTGGCCTCCCAGAATGCTAGGATTATAGATGTGAACCACTGCGCCTGGCCTGTTAGTTAGTTTTAAATATTTTGTCTTAAATGCCTGAATCTCCATACCAAGGTCAAGACTTATACATAAATAAAATAAAATGCCTGAACCCATAAGCTCCAATTTAATCCACTCATTAAGCACAAAGACAGCAGGAATTCAGAGCATACTGTAAGCCCACAACAGGCATTATGAATGACAAAGGTACTCCAACTGTTAAGAAGTTTAAATGTTGAAATTCTAGGTTTCAAATGTAGTTTCCTGAGACACAAAAGTCCTTAAACATTGGAGGACATATATTTTAAAAGGTTTTGAATGGCAGGAATATTTGTTAATTAGTTACAATGGAATTGTCCCTCCAAATATGTTTATGTGTGTGTGTGTGTGGTTTTGACAGTTTAGTTTGTAAAGCAGACAGAACAATTTTGTTTCAAAAATAGAAGACTCATATCAAGGCAGCTACTGCTCAAGTACAGATGAGGAGTATTTCATAACTTTAAAAACCCAAAGATGGGGCGGCTGCTGTGGTTCAGTGGGTAGGGCACCGGCCCCATATACCAAGGGTGGCAGGTTTGAACCTGGCCTGGCCAGCTAAAAACAGCAGTAACAACTGCAACAAAAAAACCAGGCATTGTGTTGGGTGCCTGTAGTCCCAGCTACTCGGGAGGCTGAGACAAGAGAATCGCTTAAGGCTGGAGGTTGCTGTGAGATGTGACACTACAGCACTTTACCCACGGCAACATAGTGAGACTCTGTCTCAAAAAAAATAAAATAAAATAGGGTGGCACCTGTGGCTCAGAGGAATAGGGCACTGGCACCATATGTCAGAGGTGGCGGTTTCAAACCCAGCCCCAGCCAAAAAAATAAAAGTAAAAACTGCAAATAAATAAATAAATAAATAAAATAAAAATAAAAACCCAAAGATGGATTTCCTTGATGCCTTTTAGTTCAGGCTAAATGATGTGCAGAATTGTGACCATGTGGAAAGGTACTATTCAGAAATCGTTCTAGCTGTTATTCTAGACCTTCCTAGATCTAGAAAGTAGGAGGTTGGTTTAAAATTAAAGGCTCTGTTCTTCTACTTTTGTATCCTTATATTCATGTGTCATTACTTGCCATTCCTGGGTCTTTAAATCCATGTTTCTTGATATCCAATGCAGAAAAGTAACAATGAAGATATTATCTGTGTATTACTGTCCAAGGTGCCTGGCGGAAGGGCTGAATCCATATATAAGCAATCTTATTCATAGACCTTTCCTTAGTAATTATAATTTTGTTGTTATCACTCAGTATGCCTATAAGTTTTTTGCAGAGGATTTAATTACTTTTTCTTTTATGTTAGTGTGCTTCTTTTTCTTTTATGTTAGTGTGCTTCTTCCGAAATATTTTTTTATTTCAAAAGGTGTGCTATTCTTTGCTATGTACAATGTAAATAGGGTATAAATAGCGCAACATGTATTATTTAGCACCAAATTTATTTAAATAATTATTAGTCCACAAATATTCTTGTGACCGGTTGAACATCATTATCCTCAGAGATGAATGTAATTATACTTAGAAGGAAATTATATACTGACTTTATTTCTGTCAGTATCAGAGTGCTCTCTGTAAATATTTGAAAACAATTCACAGCTAAACAAATGAGTGTTCTTCTAAAATCTGCATAGCTAGCTTAATCCTGACTGTAGAAAAAGTAGAGTAATAGGAATAGTAGAGTGATGGTAATAGAACTGTAATTTGTAAATGGCTCCGATTTATTTATTCTTCCACTCTTGATCTCTGCAGTTTGTTCTGTACATTATCAGAGTACTATTTTTATAGCACCACATCACTGTGGCTCAGAGTTTTGGCTCGAGTTTTCCATTGGAATTAGGAATGCCACGGTACCAGAGCCCTGCCTTTCTTCAGTCGGACCTCCTGCTTCTTTCTCTTTGGCTTTTCAGCTACTGTGACCTCAAGACCTTTCACTTCACCCGGCCGTGGTCTATGACATTATTATCTCTTAGTTTTCTTTGGGCTGGATCCTCTTCATTATGCAGGTCTTAAGCAAAGTCACCTGCTCGGAGAAAGCCAATCTTACTACTGTAGGTAAAGTACTCCCACATAGTTATACTTTATTTCATAACCCTATTTTATCTTATTTTTTGCAGTTTTTGGCCAGGGATGGGTTTGAACCCACCACCTCTGGCATACGGGGCTGGTGCCCTACTCCTTGAGCCACAGGCACCACCCTCATAACCCTATTTTAATATTTTACCTACTTTGCCCATTTTTGTATTTTCCATCTCTTCCTAATGCTAGACTATAGTCCATGAAGTAATTATTCCTTGTTCACCTTGTCCTTTGCACCTGAAAGGACAGCTCAGCACATGCAAAACATGGAGGGAGGAGAGAGCAAGGGACGTTCAGGGAACCAGAGTTGTCCAGGGTGGTCGAATTCCTGGAGGCTTGTAGTAAATGTCACATCCACCTCTGAAAAAACCTCTGGAGCAGAAGGCTTCTTAGAAGCTGTCCTATAGAAACATTGTGATATCCTTATTCGCTTCCTCAAAAGCATTCACAACATTAGATTTAATAACTTTGCTCTTTTAAGACAACACTGAGTTAGCCAGGCAGTAGACCAGGGTCGCTGCATAACGGTGTTGCTTCCAGTGACAAGCTCTAGTTCCTATCTAAGATTCTAGGATCGCTAGTCCCTCTGCTGCAGGGAAATGAGAACTTTGGTTTAACTTTTGCTCATTGTTTTTTGTGTAGTGGGCTTTTACTATTAATTCAGCCTTTAGCTGTGGCCCACTTGGCAGAGGGGTTGAAAGCATTGGTTTTGGAATACAGCGTTATCAGGTGGAAACCACATAAGCTGGGGGGAAAGTTACTTAGCTTTGGGTTTTTGTTTTCTTTTTTCTTTCTCTCTCTTTCTTTTTTTTTTTTTAAACAGACTGAAAGTTTCTTAATGTCTCAGCTTCAGTGTTCTCAGGAGGTTGTTTTGAAGATCAAGTAGAAAGGGAAAGCAGTGGGGAAAAAAAGAATTCTATGTGATTAGCATGACCCCATCCCATTAAAGGAACATCAAGGAAGGCCCTGGCATGGGCAGTTTTTCAAGCTTCTTTATCTGATTCTATTAGGCAGCCAATGTTGAGAACCATGAACTTCATAGAGAAAGAAACTATGATAATGGTAGAATAGAGCTACTATAGTTATCCCATTTTTGCCTGGAGACAAACGGAACACTTCATTGGATAACTCAGTTGACAGCCTTTTTATTCTACCTTCATATACTCCACTTTTTTTTTTTTTTTTGCCAATTTACAAAACAGTATACTTTGTAGGTTGATTATATAAATCAATGGCTTTTATGGAGCGCACATGGTGATCTTCTTTTGACTATAGTTACCAAGGTCTGGGTTGTAAATGATCTCCTAGAGTCCTTAGCCCTATCATAATGGTTCTATGGTAAAGCTACCTAAAAATTATTTAGCCTTCTATTATTTGGACTAATACTCTTCAGTGAGCAGTGGATTAATAGACATGTGCTTCTGTTGATATTACTGTTTTCTGTCTAATGGCTTGTTCATTAACTCATGACTGTGGTCTTAATTGGAGGCTGTTAATACCTAACGATGGTGTTTTTGAGTCTAGCTGAATGATAAATTGTGTCTATTTCTATTCCCTGAGGCTAATAGATTTTTGCGTTTTAAAACTCTCATTAAGCAGCCCTAGGGAAGACAATTAAAGTCCCCATTGGCTTGGGCTCTGAAGAGGCACACTGCCATAGAAGGGCACAGACTTTGGAAGCAGACTGCTTATTTATTTATTTGGAGACAGAGTCTCACTTTGTTGCCTTCAGTAGAGTACTATGGCATAATAGCTCACAGCAACCTCAAATTCTTGACCTCCAGCAATTCTTTTGCCTCAGCCTCCCCAGTAGTGGGGACTACAGGTGCTTGCCTACAGATACCAGGCATTTGAAATGCCTGCCTGGCTATTTCAATGTCTGATCAGCAATTTGCACTTTGTTAGAAGTGACCCTGACTATTACTTCCAAGTTTCTGAAACCCAGTTTTCTCATCTGTAAAGTGGGCAAAGTAAAAATAATATAACACAACACAACTGTAAGAATTAAATGAAATAATACACATAACAAAAGATTAATACATATCCCTGAAACGACCCAACGTCAAATGTAGTTATTATTTCCTTGTTTCCATTATTTTTATTTATCAGCTATAAACTTTATAGTATTTCTTTCTAGGGTAGCAGGCAGTAGGGCAATAGGGCAATCTATTCAGATCTAATGCTGAGAATAATGATCAGGCCTAATATCCCTTTCCACTTTTCAGAATGGTGGCCTGATTATTTTGTAAATTGATGTGGTAGAAAGGTGAGGAAGGGAGATAGAGGCAGTTCTGAAGGTTGGCCTGGTAACAAATTACTATACATGAAATCTTAATTGAGCTCTATATGCATTTCATATGTTAATTAGATATTCATGTGAGGCTTTGGGAATCCTCAGCTTATAAAGAATAGTTGTTTAGCAAGTTTGCAGTTATTGTCTTTAGTGCCTATAAAACACATTTTTAGATTGTGTTTTTGCAGTGCAAAGAGCTTTTTTTATTTCCATTTTAAAAATATCTAAGTATCTTAACACTTAAAGGAAATCTGTTGTTTGTCTTAAATTGTACAACTCTTTAGAGGTTTGTCCTTTTAGCTTTAAGTAAGTGCACAGGGCAGGACTTGGCTCATTCATAGTGCAAGGAAATGAAGGGGGTCTGCACAGGGCTGGTTTCTGAGCCCACTGTGCCTTTTGGGAAGAGCCGAGAGTAAACAGTATGTAGGACAGAATGGTTTACTCTCAGAACTACTTCAGGGAGACCTCTCTGACTCCATGAAAACCAAACCTCAGTCTTGGCTTCTCGTATTTTCAGCTGAACATGTATCTTTGGGCAACTCTCTGGCAAAGGAAGAGCATGTCTGTAGATACACATTTTTTTTTTCTTTTTGGTATTCTTTCACTTGTCTGTGATAGATACCTGTAATAGTTGGAAAGGGAACTGGAATAACATGGATAATGGTGGGGATACTCAGAGTTATGTGACTTTGGAGCCACACATGCGGTAGCCTTTAACCTGAAGAACCCCATGGCTCTTGTGTGACTGGTATAATGGTACATTCATACAGAGAAATTAGAAGTGGCAAAGAGCCACCAATTAAACATAAAGGGACCCAAGTGATTAGAGAGCTGTGGAGTGAACATCACTACCTTGGAGAAATGGAAAACATCTAAGGTTAGAGCATCCAAACTGGAAGAGGATTTATTGAAAGAGAAGCACTTCGACTGGCAGAGATCTCACAGACCACCAAGGCTTGTATGAAAGGTCTTTATGGGGGGGGGTGAGGCAGCAGAGCAGCACCAAGGAGGAGAGAAAAGAGAAGAGAAAAGAGGAGAGAGAAATAAGGAGAGAGTGGGGAAGAGGAGAGAGAGAGTAGAGAAGAAAGGCAGAGAGAGGCAGGAGAGAGAGAGAAGGTGGTGGGGGGAACATATTCTTATATAGGGAGTTTTAGAACGGCGATGAGCTGGTAGGATAACCAATAAGGAGTGGCGGGCAGTGGGAAATTGGAACAGGGTGATGAGGTAAGCAGGCTACTCCCTGTGCTAGGGAGGAGTTGTAACTTTAAGGGCAGGAAGGGGCTTTTGGGAGGAAGGGGCTTTCTGAGGCAATAATCTAACACTTATATTTGTCTTTATTATTTCTTTTTGAATTAGAAGTCTATAGAATGTTCTTGTATACATAATTTGGTGTATACTTTGACATTTGGAAGATGATCTTGGTTTTACCTAGTGAGGACCAAGACAGCATATCACATTCAACAAATATTGGATCATTTTTGGATGTGTTTAGTCTTTGGCATAAACTCTGCTTTTGTTATGTTTGTAATCATAACCTGTAGTTATGCATTTATAACTGTTTTATCAAACACTTAACTCTATAGATCAATTTATGATGGCATTTTTTTCTCTCTCTGATCACATTTATATGTGCTTTGTTGAATATAATTTTTCATCCCTAAAAATAAGATTCCTTATTTTTCCAATAACTTTTAGGTATTAAAAGGTCAGTTTGGGTAGGACATGGTAGGCAGGGTAAGCCATGCTCCCTCTGACAACACCTGAGAAAATAGGCAGACAGATACAATCATGTTTGAAATCACTGTCAAGTTTTAGAAGCAAAAACTAGACAGCCTACGTTTCCAGAGAAAGGAGACTCTCTCAGTGTTGAGCAATCAGGAGCCATGATTTTTTGTTGAAGGAAATTGTGGACCATGAAAGAGGGCTGAGGAACAGGTCTTTGCTGTTGCTGCCTGTTGGAGAAAGAGACATCAGCAAAGCTTTCGCTAGTGGTGTTAGCTGGAGTGAGAAGTGGAGACTTCCAGGGCCTCAAAAAGGGGGCCATTTTTTTTTTCTTCAGAAGGGACTTTCTGAATTTTCATGCTTTGTAGAATGCTAAAGAACCAGGCCAAAAGCTTATAAAACTCAAAAGTGAACTTTCCAGCAGTTTCACAGTGCTTAAGAAATCAGAGAGAGAACCTGAAAGCAGGCAAGAGATGACCTAGAGGGAGTGCTGAGTTGACACTGAGGAACAGAAAAGCCATTTTTCACCTGGGGGTACTGGGAAAAGCCCCCTGAAGCAGGAAGTCAGAGTCTCAAGGCTTTGCCAAACAGAAGGCAGAAGCTGGCAGGGGGAAGCTCTCAGAGATTCTAGTTTTCATGTCTCACTGGAGTGACAGATTTGAAGACTAAGGGGGACTCAAACTCGTGACTGATGTCCCTGTAAAGACAT
>CAUYQV010048615.1:0-12577 GCA_963574575.1 Galagoides demidoff | reverse complement strand
CTGTTTTCATATACAATTTGAAATACTTTCATCAAGCTGGTTAACATAAATATTCATGTCATTTGCTTAGTCATTGTATCAAAACATTTATATTCTAGTTCTAGAAAAGTTCACTTGTGCCCTTGTTAGACAGATATATAGGTGATCTTTCCGGTCACCCTCCCACCACCCAGCCAAGTTGATTTTCAAAGCTTATTTTTGAAAAAAAACTAAATCTAAAAGTTGATTTTCAAAGTTTATTTTTAGTTTTTCAGTCAATTAATATTTTTAATATTCCTGCTACGGGCAAAGTGATGTAATAGGAGCTGTTGCAGAGTCTGAAGTAATTCATCTGCTCTGATTATTTTTCTCCATTATGTAAAACTTTTTAAAGTGGCACATTATTTGGCAAACAATAAAAAAACTCTTGTTTTTGATTAAATATTTTACGAGTTATGAGATTGATTAAAATAAATTCATTAATTTTAAGTTCCAATTGTGTTTTGACATATGTTAGACTAATTCACAAGGCTTTTAACACATGTCGTAATTAGCTTGACTAATGATACTTTATTAGAATAAATCTTGCAACAGCAAATAAGAAATCAAAATACTTCCCTATTTTCTTAAAATCAAAATATTTCATAAATATATAAAAAATCACGTGCAGGCAAAAAATAGGTACTCTAATCCACTACATGCCTTCATCATTTTTTTTAATGATACGTAAAATCTTTTAACTAACTTCTGATTGTTTTATGTAAGAAGTCAAATTTTTATAAATGTTGAATGGCATAACTGTGTTTTTTTTTCATACTCCTGATGTTCATGTTTCTTACTGATCACATTTTTTTTTCTATTTGTAGTGTAGAGCTCTGTGACAGAGAGTAAAATACCCACACTACTTCTCTGCATTTTTTATTTACCCAAACGTAAGTCAGGTTTAATCTGACATTGTCCAGATTTCCATTTAATAATACAGGAATTTTGGCCAAAAAGAAATCCCAGAAGTGCTGTAACAGAGGCAATTAGCCTAACAACTTCATTTGTCTCCCCCTTTGAATGTCTTTCTGCACCCTTATCATCATCTGCCAGCTGGGATCACATTTGCCTTCCTCCTATAAAACTTTTTAATTCCTAAGGTTGAAAGAAATGTTTCTCTTGATACTCCAGTGCATCTCAAAGATATTTTTGCCAGAGACACCAATGCACATTAGTTGTTAAATAACTATCTGTTGATGTTGAAAGAAAGAATCATGTTATTTCACTCACTTAGTATTATCTCTGTGCCTTACTTCTAAAATTATAGGTTCTTTAATATTGGAAACATTTCATATTTATCCCTGGGCCAGCACTGCTTTGTAGAGAATATATAAACATGAATTAGACACTGAGAAAACTTTTGCCTAGAGGAAATTGCATCTGAGGTTGTTTGTGAGTTCTCTAAAGTCACGCAGGCACATCTGGTAAGGAATTACCCTTTTATACTATGAGTATAATCTTTTCAAAGATCATCAAGTCTCTCTAAAGACTGTAAGTAGAAAACACACGTAAGCAGGCAATCAGCTACTCACTTCAGTTCATGAAGCAAACGTGAACTGGATCTTACAAGCAAACACAATCTTCTTTTTGCACGAGTAAGACTAGTTGGCATGACTAGTCATGACATCATTCAGACTGGGGAATACATTTGCATGTTTAGAAATCATGTCATATAAACAGCCAGGTGGGACACAAGACAATTCCACACTTTGGGGGAAACATTTAACAAAGGGTTGAGTGGCTTTTTTGTTGCTGACATTACTTGAACCCTTAGAATTCCCAAGCCTGCTTCATAATTAGCTCTTATCATTAACATTATTCTAGAGACTCCTAATCACTACAGAAATTTGTACCTGTGTCAAAAGGAATGACCCTCATTCCTATAGACATGTCTCATTCAAAAGAAATGGTACAGTTTACTAAAGTTTAAAGTTTACATTTAACCCTTTGTTAAATGTTTCCCCCGGTGTGGAATTGTCATATGACCCAATTGGCTGTTTATATACCATGATTTCTAAACATGCAAATTTATTCCCAAGTCTAAAGAGTCATTACTTTCTATGGATTTTTTTCTGCTAGGCTGTTACATTAGGTTTACATTCTTCTGTGACTATGATCTATTAATTATAAGATTTGTTAATGTATTAAAGAACATATTTATATATGCAATTATCAGATTCATACTTACAGAAATTACTTCTAAATATAGTCACCTTCCATGAGCTAAATATTAAGGAAATTGGTGGGTTTCTTAAAAGTAGACCTAACGCTGATGAAAATGGTCCTATTTGCAAAAGCCACCTCAACCTCCTGGAGTGAATTCTTGTGGCATGGCCCCGAAGAAGGGTGTTTTCCATCAAGCACAAGAGTCCGGGATGAGAGAAGAAGGGTTTCTCTACCTGCTTACTGAGCACAGAGGCAGCATGAGCACCATACCTCAGCCGTTGTCCTCACTCCAGGTCTAACAGGGGCTGTGCAGTGGAGCCCAGATGAAGCTACACACAGTTGATTCGATACATCCAAGGAACACCGTCTGGGGAATCTACCACTGCCACAGCGCTCAGAAGTAAATGTGTTTGTTCTTTGAAGGAGGTGTCCCTTTGTTATTCAAGGTTGCTTGCTGCAAACAAGATCCTGAAAAATAGCATCTGCCAAGGATGTTCAGGGTTTGCCATTTGTTATGCCCAGAAAGAATGTTCTGGAACCCTCAGGACAAATTATCTCTCCTGACAAGATACCTCAAAGTTAAATTTTGGTTAAAGTCAAATTTTCATAGGGATGTGTCACTCTGTTGGCCTTTCCGATTAATTTGACCAAAAGAAGCTGGGACTAAATCCATTAAAACTCTTCCAGATGCCATTTAATTTCAGTTCCTCTCAGTGAATGTCCAGGGCAGGACGCAGCAATCTTACAGTCTCAGCTTCAGCCAGGCTCCCCGGACTCCCAGGCCATTCAGTTGTGAATGATTGTAGGTTTTATTTCAGAGAGTTAAGATATAATCTAAATCCAACCTATTACTCACTATGACCCAACAAGGAAGTTAAGCCTGACCTGTTAATATTTGGAGTCACTGCCAATCATTAAAAGGGGAAAACAGAGGAGCCAAAAAGTGACCCTCATCCACCGAGGATAATTTTTCCATGTAACTCAGAATAAACTGATTTGGGGCCTTAATTGTCTACATTAAGATCCCTACGCTTGTTCTAGCTATAGGAGTTACATCCATCATGCTCATGGGTCCTACCTATACTCAAAGACGGGAGATTATATAAAGTTTACATACCCCAGGCTGGACTTTGGGGGACCTTGTGAAGGATGTCATGTAGAACATATGAAAGATGCTTACTCTGAAGTGATGATACTAACAATTAAGTTTTGTGCACTCAGTAATTACGATTTGTTAACACTAGGAGACCAGACTCTTAGCAAAGACACAGAGTTCTCACGGAGGCTACCCTGCATCTTGGCTGCATAGATACCTCAATGACAAATATTTTACTGGTGGTAGACATTGCTGTGGGATTATTGGGAAGACATTGATTTAGGGTTTCTTTTTAAACTGAATTATAAAAGTAGGGGCAAAACCCAGTGATGTGTCATGAAAACCTGCACATTGGGGAGGTCGAGAGAAATATGTGGTAGTGAACCAGGTCTCTGGAAGAGTCTCAATGGAAATGAGCAGAAGTTTTACTGTTAAAGGGGGAATATTAGCCCTAACGAAGATGTTGAAGAAGAAATACTTTTAAATAACCTAATTTTCTAAGTGCAACTTAATTATATTCCAGGCAGTTTAAACAATTAGTATGTAAATTATGATAAAAATATATGTGTCAGAAGTTTATTGATTTAAAAAATCTTGGTTTTCAGAGAAAGTAAACTATGTATTCAATAATAACTAATAAGCTTGTTAATGATCCAAGAATTTTTTTTAATATATGATTAAATATGTAATTTACAGAATTTCTCCAAAAATGATTTATCTCAATTTTCTAAGAATAAGTGATGCCAACAAAACCTCATAAACAAAGAATTCTTTCTCACCGTTCATGTCTTTAAATGTGTCAGCGTCAGTGCATTCAGAGGAACCAGTGACTGTCTAGCAGTGTGACATGTTCTTTGGGAGGCCGCCTCTTCAGCCTGGAAGTCACATCCTGACTGTTCCCACAGGACAGTTGCGTGGGAAGTAAGGAGCCACAAATAAGCTTGAACATGAAGTTCTTACAGCACCCTAGGGACGAGAACAGATTGTGCATCTTGGGGTCCATCTAGGGCAAGGCTGATATTAATGGATGTGGCAGAAGCTGGATTCTATGCTTTCTAAACGTGAAAGAGCTTCCTTTACTTCACGTGCACAGAGCTAGGCGACATTTGCCATTCTCCCTTGTGTAAGATATGATTAAATAACAGAAGGTGGACTGAATTTTGAGCGAAGGTCAGATAATTAAGTCCATGAACTCATCCTCGAAAAAGTGCTGGATCCTTCCCGGCTGAATCCCTACGGTCACCTTCCAAGGGCTCCCCCGGGAAGCTGTGCACCCTTGGCAGTGCCTAGTCCACCCTTCAGAGCAATTCTGGAACTCATTTCTAGAATGACCACCAGAGCCGGTGTCACATGAAGGTCTGATAATTAAGGCTGTGAACTTGCCACTGTGTGCTTACGTTGGCAGCACTGCACAAAACACTTGGTAGGGTTTCATAACCTCCGTGTATCGGTGTCTCACAGCTGTGTCCATGTCAACATGTGGCAGTGTCTTGCTGAGTGACATTCATTATTGTCGTGTTTTTCTGCCATGTGACAATATGTCCAATGGCCATTCCAAGAAGGAGAGTTCCAAAATTTCTCTGAGAGGTGGATTAGGTGCCGGCATCAGTGCCCAGCTTCCCAAGGGGGGGACTTCAAATATCACCATGGTGACATTCAACAGTGAGCTATGTGGCACCTTTTCTAGGACAAGTTTGTGAACGTGTCAGACCTCATGTGATCTCACAGTATGTTCTCAAGCCTTGTTAGAATTTAACACTAAATGAATTAACAAACATAGTCTAAATTACTTAAATTATCTTTCTTCTTGTCGTCCTTTTGTATGTGAATATATAGTGCCCTACATACAATATTACTTCCAAAGGATTTATTAACCTTTATGACAATTTATGACAATGATTGTTAAACTTGAAAAAAGTACTTATTAATATATTTAGGAATTACTTTCAGCTTCCTACAATTAGACTGATTTATGTTATGTATCAAAGACAGTGTAAAGCCTTCATAATAAATCCCTTCCACGATATATGGAAGTATATAATGTACTTAAAAAGACAGTAAACCTCAACTATATATTCTAAATATTTTATTTATTGAGAAATACATTTTTTGTGGTTAGAAATTCATGAAACAAAATTAAAATGAGCAGTAATTGTGTAGCATGATGTTTCAAAAGACCTTCATTTGGTAGTTTTGTGATTACCAGGATCACTTCTTTACCTTACTTCAATCCAGCCTCCCTCCATCATTACAGTGAGGACAGTTATCAAATGCTTTCCCTAAATGGGACAAATGAAATAAATAGATAGCCTATAATTAAATAAAAACCTTTTAAGCAGTATTCGTCCTGAGTCCAAAGAGAGTTTAGTTTAATCACATTCAACCTCCTGTGTAATTATTCAGTGTCTATAATACTAGCTCTGAATTTTCTGCTCAGTACCTATCAAAGACCAAATTATAAAGGTAAATAAAATACATTTTGATGACAAGGAGTTTGCCTTCCACTGCATTCTGCTTGCTTTATGCACATTGCTCCATGTTGAGCAATTCTATTTCTGTGAAATGGCGACGCTTCAGTTCACGCAGCTCATGTTTACTTTGTAATTTACTTTTCCTCACTCGTTTTTATAACCGGCTTCCAGCGTTGGTGCAATCTGGTGTTACATGTCTTCCCTAGGTTTGACACTAGGTATATTTTCTATAACATTTACCAGCCTCAAGCCCTTTCAAACTTCCAGGGAGTCTTCTAGGCCCAGAAAGCCCTCTGTCCCTGGCTGACCCCGCAAGGGAGAGAAATTGGAAGGCCGAGTCAAAACATGGGCGTCCCTAAGCCTGCAAATTTTATGGACACATTGGATATTCTAAATACTTTCTGGTATTTTACTAACTCCTCTTTGTTTTCAATACCAAACTGTTTTTTCTTTCTTTTCTTTCCTCCATTTCGGAATATTGTAACAACCTGTTGGTTAAAATTTCCTCCTATGGATCCATCATTCTGAAATTCCTCCTTCTTAGCATCATTCAAACCTGCTTATGAGGACAAATTTGATAATGTGACTCTGGCAAAAATCTGCTCACTGGGTCCCCAGAGTTGACATAAACTCAAGGTCATTTAGAATAGCACCGGCTCTTCAAAGTCTGCATCTACTCAGCGCGAGGACTCAGTCCAGTTCCTCTTTCTCTTCATCTGATCACCAGACACGTGACTCAGATATCACACTACTCTACAATCTCTACCAGTCGCTCTTGCCTTGCTCCTTGCCTTTAGAAGTGAAGGGATTATGTTCCTCTGCCTGGATTACTCTCCCCAGTCTTGTCTGCCTAGCAAACATTTACTCAAACTTCACACACTACAGTTTCAATGTCAATTAAGAAGTTTTCTCTACTTTTTAAGATGTTTTTTTGCATCCCACAGCACACTGTAAATGTCTCTGTTGTCAATGTGCTATTGTGTTGATTGATTACACACCTGTCTCATCAAATAGAATTTTCCCTCCTGGTTACCCTCCTATGTCTGTGATATTTTTTCTCTGTCTCTTTCACAGTTTCCAGGGTCTGATATATGTTCTTTTGTATTTTTAAGTGTATTCTTCTTTACTGTGTATTGATATTGATGCTGATGATTCCAACAGAGAGCACGATAGTTAGACTGAAGATGAGCAATTTGACAGACCAGGAGAAAGTTGCTGTCTGTGCATTAATTGCCGAATTTCTTGGAATTTTCCTATTTTCTTCCAATCCATAAGGATTAGTTTTAATTATTGCAATTTTTCATACTGATTATAATGACAGTATTCAGAGAGCAAACCTAACTTCCTCAAGACCACCATCTAGTCAACATTGGCAGAATGGCAAAACGATCAAAGCCAGACTTCCCGGCTGTGACTTGGGACTTTGTCATCTAATGCTTGTGTGCCATGGACATGTGATATGCCACCTGCTTTATCTGCCTCAGTTTCCTCATCTAGAAAATGGACCTCTGTTAGTAAATATCTTATCAATTGTTGTAAATGTTCAATGCATTAATAGTTGTAGAAAGTACTTCGAACAACATTTGGGATGGAATAAGGACTCAAAATTGTGGGGGGCGTCTTAAAAATCATTTTCTAAAATTTGCATATGTACCTTTAATCCCACTTTACATAATTTTAGGATCGTCCTCACTCCATACCAGCTTTCCTCCTTGAATTTCTTCCTATATTTACAATGAGTGATTGACAATGAAGATAAGATTTAACCCCACCCTGACTTGAGTGTGCTGGTAAAGTGGAGCTTTGCAGCCACTCAAGCACACTGTCAGGACGCAGGGGAGGGGCTGGGACATATCTAGTAGAGAGTGAATATGAAGATTTCACACCAGGGGTAGAAAGCTTTTCTGTGAACGGTCACACAGCAGACGGTTCAGGTTTTGCAGGCCATGTCGTCTTTGCTGTAAAAGCAACCACGGAAAATACACAGCTGAGTGAGCCTGGCTATGTTCAGGAAGACTTTGTTCATCCACAATACATTTTGCATTTCAACGCATTTTTATGTATTTAAAAGAATATTCAACTTCTGTTTTTTTAACAACTAAAAATGTCAAAAAACATTCCCAACACATGAGCTGTACAGACGTAGGTGTGAGGTCGTACTTGGTATGTGAGACTTTGATGACCTCTGATTGGAGCAGAGAAACTCTCCCCCCAAGTTTGTGTGGCCAGCAGCTACTCAAAAATTCTTCTGAACTTTTTCTTTAATTGGTTATTAAACCAATAATGCCCCTTTTTCCTTATTGTATTTTAGTGGTGATGGGGAGGTCTGTTCCCCCGAGGCTGGGGTAAGTAAATACTGTTTTTGAATTATTTCTGGAAGGAAGGAGCGAGTAAGATAGTGGAATGAATAGGACTACAGGTATCACAAAGCTCTTATGTTAAAACTGTAAGATATTTTCTTACCCCACATATATACACACTTAAGAAATGTTCTGATTAAAAGGAACACTGAATTGGAATCAGTGATTTCTGAATGAACGGAATGGAGTAGCCATGTGGCAGCCACGTTATTTTTTAAGCTGATTTGGTCATTTACTGCAGATGAGTGCAAAATACAAAATGTTATCTGAAGTTTAAGATTTGCTTAACTTCTTGAGCTCTATCTACCTTTAGTTACTCCTAACACAGATTACCCTCCTTGGAAATCAGGCATTTGAGAGGTAAAGCAAGAAAGTGGCTTTCTGACATAATATGTTTCCTTTGGTGTTGGTCTAAAAAAGAGAAGAGCCATTGAAGAAAGCAAATACCCGACAAAAGCAGAAACATCAGACAGGTTTGGTTTTTCATTTCATTCCCAACTTTCCAATTGAATTTGTTTAAAATCGATGAGAATCTTTAATGTACAGGAGATCTACTCAAGGCCAAGAGAAATGAAGGTCTGTCCCACAAAGACTAGTGTTCAATAACAGATAAAATAGGCTTCTGCTATTTTATTTCTTTAAATTTTAATTATAATTCCCCACTCGCTAACTAAACAATGATTTGGTAGGTAGATAGTCATTTAATAATAAGAGTAATCTGTGCAATTGTTACACAGTACTAATGTTTACCTGGGGCTTAATTCAATTTCACTAGGAATTAGAATACCCTGGAGCTTTCAAGAAGAACAAATAATCCAATAATTGTAAGCACTAAGCATAGCACTAATTTAAAAAGGAAAGTTTTATGATTCAACTAGTAAGAAAAATAGAATTATGTGAGGTCATTTTTGATTTTGTTTTTTAAAGGTCCTATCTATAAATAGTTTAACAGTTATAACAAAAATTTCTTGCAAAAAATCCCAAACAAACAATACTTAAGTCTTTGCATATCCTGATTTGTTCACTTTGCTTTCAAGCTGCTTCATTTTAAGTCTTTCTTTTCTTTTATTTCCTCCCTCCCTTCCTTCCTTCCTTCCTTCCTTCCTTCCTTCCTTTCCTCCCTTCCTCCTTCCTCCTTCCTTCCTTCCTTTCCTTCTTTCTTACAAGCATTTTGTTACATGGTTGGATTACAGCATGCTGAAGTGAGGCCTTTCAGAGCATCTGTCACCTGGGTGGTGTCCTTAGTGCCTGATGGGTTTGTTTTCCTTCCCCCCTCCTTCTTCATTCCCCATGTCTTTTACATCACTCTATGACTATGTACACCCACAATTTAGGTCCCATTTATTAGTCAGAAGATGTGGTCTTTTCACCAGAAGATGGGCAAATGGCCAAAACACGGGAAAAATGCTCAATTTCATTGATCATCAGGGAGATGCAAATCTAAAGTACAATAAGGTAGCACTGTATCTCCATCAGAATGGCCATGGTTAAAAAAATTAAAACATTAGATATCGACATTGATGTGGTAGAGAAGGAACATTTATACACTGTTGGTGGCACTTCGAGTTAGTACAACCTCTGTGGAAAGAGTATGGTGATTTCTCAAAGAGCTTACAGTAGACCTACTGTTAGATCCAGGAATCTCATTAATGCGTCTTCACCCAAAGGAAAAGAAGTCATTATGTCAAAAAAAATCTGCATCTGAATATTTAGCAGAGCACAATTCACAACCGCAAAGACATGGAACAAACTAAATGCCCGTCAGTTTATGAAAGAAAATGTGACCTATACACACACATACACCTCACATTGATGAATATCGCTACGATCACCAGGTGGCCCAGGTTGCACTTCCGAGTTGCTCGTAGTGATATTCACCAGTGAGGTACACGGCACTGTTTCTAGGACGAGTTCACTAACCTAATGTCCAACCTCATGAGTACATGTGTTTATCCATCCACAGGAAAGTGTGTTTTTGTGTTTCTCACATTCCCCCACTGCCCATGTTATTGGGTTTTCTTATGAAGTTAAGGCTAATCATGAGGAAATCATATACTCAAGATATTTTTATTTTTACTTCAATAGATTTAGGAGTATTAGTGGGTTTTTTTTAACATGGATAAAATGTATAGTGCTAAAATCAGGCCTTTTAGTGTACCCATCAGCTGAACAATAGACCTTGTACTTTATACCTTGAGTCTTCGATGCCCTTTATATGACTGCACTGTCCTGAGTACCCAAAGCTCAGCCTCCACTCAGTTTTTAAATAGATCATAAACACTGGATAGGTCAACACAGTAACGATCAAGCCAGCAGCCCCAATGGCTGCTCACTGTTTTGATGGGTTTACCTGACGACAGTGCATTGAAAAGTTCAGAAGAATGTTAATTACCAACAACCGTAGGTTTTCAGTAATTCAGATACTACACAGGGGAAACTGTCCAGTACTCCCTTCCTTCTGTAACTAGAGAATAGCCCATTTTTAAGCTCCACAAAGAGCTGCAGGTTTTTACTCTTCATTCTACTAATATTAACAGGACAACCTGCTCTTCGCAGAAACCACACTCATGTTTGGACTATAACATCTTCAGATGATGACTTCAGGAGTGTCCAAGTCTAATTGAGAAGATAGGATTTGTTCTTAAAAATGCATTTACCATGGAAAATTCACACAAGTGATGCAGATATAACATTTTTAAATATTTAGAATATAATTCCCCATCCTTTAAGTATATATTTGAAGTATATGTTTTTCTTAGTGACTTGCTTTCAAATACTGAAATATAGAATAGGGAAAAAAAGAAAATTTCCAGTAGAGAAACCCGGTGAATATTACCTTTGCCATATCATAAAGGTTGACATTTCAGGGATAAGTTGATAGCATGCGCCTTTGATACGATGTGTTGGAAATATTGCTTCACCTCTGTTGGCTTCCTCCCCCAAACATATAACCCAAGTGTAATTGGGAGAAAACATCACTCAAACCCACAGCGAGTAACATTCTGCACAAGCCCAGACCAATAGCTCCCCAAATGTCAGGGTCATCAAAAACAAGGACATTCTGAGAAACTGTCAAAGCAAATATAAATCCAAGAAGACGTGATGATTAAATACAGTGTGTTATCCTGGAAGGGATCCCGAAGTCAACAAAGGGATATTAGAAAAAAGCTGATAGAATATGAAGACATTCCAGGCTTTGGTTAACGATAACATATCACTAGTGGTTCATTAATTAATGTGTCCTACTAATACTAGGGGACCCTGAGTATAGGACATATGTGAACTCTGCACTACCTCTGCAATTTGTTGGAAAATCTAAAACATTGCTGAAATAAAATTTTTATTAAATGTTTCTTTCTTTTTATTTGGAGACAGAGTCTCATTATGTTATCCTCGGTAAAGCACCATGGCGTCACAGCTCATGGCAACCTCACACTCTTGAGCTTAAGCGATTCTCCTGCCTCAGCCTCCCAAGTAGCTGGGACTATAGGCACCTGACACAATGCCTGGCTGTTTCTTTTTTTTTGGTGGAATTGTCATTGTTGTTTAGCAGACCTGAGCTGGGCTTGAACCCGCCAGCCTTGGTGTACATGACTGGTGCCCTACTCACTGAGCTACAGGCACTGAGCCATTATTAAAATATTTTTTAAGTTAATTTTTGTCTGAGAAAAAATCTCACTCTGTTGCCCTGACTAGAGTTCAGTGGCATCATCAAAGTTCACTGTAACCTCAAATTCCTGGGCTCAAACAATCCTGATGCCTCAGCCTCCTTAGTAGCCAGGGTTACAGGTAGGAACCTCCATACCCAGTTAATTTTTTATATCTTTAGTAGACACAGAGTCTCACCCTTGCTCAGGCTGGACTCAAACTCCTGAGCTAGAGTGATCCTCTTGCCTCAGCCTCCCAGATTCCTGGGATTACAGGTGTGAGCCACTGCTCCTGTCCTTCTCTAAAACTTTCAATTTGTTAAAAGAAAAAAAAATAAAGTTAAAATTTCTTTTTTTTTTTTATTGAATGGTAACTATGTACATTAATGCACTTCTGGGGTACAGTGTGGGGTTTTCACATGCAATCCAAAGTACTTCCATCAAACTGATCAACACAGCCTTCATGTCATTTTCTCAGTTATTGTTTTAAAACGTTCTGATTCTACTCTTAGAGAGATTCACTTGTACCCCTGTAAGATAAACCTCAGAAATGGTCCCTCCAATCCCCCTCCCTCCACCCATTCCCCTCCTCTGTTCTCCCTCCCCCCTCCCCACATTCTTAGGTTATTTGGTTATAGCTTTCATATAAAAGGTATAAATTAGTTTCATAATAAAGGTGTGTACATTGGATACTTTTTCCTCCATTCTCGTGATACTTTGCTCAGAAGAACATTCTCCACATCTATGATGTGCAGTGATCAGTTTGGGGCACTGAGGGCATCCTTCACCTGAGTACAATACAGATTTTGCTAACTG
>CAUYQV010048609.1:0-46247 GCA_963574575.1 Galagoides demidoff | reverse complement strand
GGTTTGCAGGAGGCAAGTGAGGCCTATCTGGTTGGCTTTTTTGAAGACACCAACCTGTGTGCTATCCAGGCCAAACGTGTAACAATTATGCCAAAAGACATCCAGCTAGCGCGCCACAGACATGGAGAACGTGCTTAACAGTCCACTATGATGGGAAAACATTTCATGATTAAAAAAAAAATGCTCTTCTTTCTGTTATTGGTAGTTCTGAACGTTATGTTTTTTTTTCCCCCCATGGGGTCAAAAGATACTTAAGTGCATGATCGTGACTGGAAAAATAGGGGACAGAAATCAGGTATTGGCAGTTTTTCCATTTTCACTTGTGTGTGAATTTTTAATATAAATGCAGGGATGTGCAGCGTGAATGCAAGTCAAAATGTTTCAGTGAACAAGTTTCAGCAGTTCAACTTTATAACAATTATAAATAAACCTGCTAAATTTTTCTGGACAATGCCAGCATTTGGATTTTTTTCAACAAATAAATTTCTTATTGATAGCAAAAGAAAAAAATAAAATAAAATAAAATAAATCTTGGACATATTTCCCTACGTACATATAAAATAGACAAAAGGCAAGCACTCAGGTGAAAGCTGGCTCATGTTAGTCCCTCCGGGCACTACATATGTAGAATTAAGAAGTCACCTCCTCTGAGCCTCCAGCTCAGGGTTTCTTCTGTTTTGTTTTCTTATCCTCAGAATGGGAATGATAGGGCTTGCCCTTAGGATCAGCCAAATTAACATTTGAGAGTATTTTGTAAATAATAAAATAACTATACTCATCTAAGGTATCATTATGACATGGAAAAGTAAACCCAAGATGGGACCTCATAAAATTATAAATAAACAATTTCGGTTATAAATATGGAGAAATAAAAAAATTTTGGTAATATATGCAAAGAGTTTTTCTACCCACTCTTTTCTTCCCAAACTTTAGGCCATCTCCTAGTTGGTGCTTATGGTTACACTAGACATGGTCATGGATCAGGATCAACACACTGATTTTGACTGAGGTGGTCTGAAAGGCTGGGTTAATGAGAGTTTGGAGATATCTTAATACTCATCGGGGATGGTATGAAAGATTAGAGATAGTGGCTGTGAGTGGAAGATGAGAATGCTGCATGTTTTCCTTTCCTAGCTGATTAGCAAGTTTTCAGTCCTGGGTCCTTAGCATTGGGATCCACTCCATTTCACAAGACAGCTGGAGACCGCCACTCCCCAAATTGCTGGGTGCTGCTGGAGATGTAAAGCTCAGATTTTCTTCTGGCAGAACGTATGCCTTGGCCTTCTGAGCCATGCTTGCTGGTTTGAATTCTGGCCAGCTCCAGCACATCAGGGAGCCCCTGCTCCATCACACTCTCTCCTTCCTACTGCAGTGTGCTTAGAAAATCACAGCCCACATCAGTGGGAATCTGACAAATCCACATTGTAACATTAGAAGTGTCTCTTCCCTGTCTCTGGCACAATTTGAACATGAATCCCTGTGTTCTATGTGGAGGAAGCACAGAACATTCTGAATTAATTGTCAGGAAACCAGTAAAATGAGAGCCTGGGTGAGACTCATGAAGAAAAATGGCTAAAACTTCATCTGATGTGTCTTAAGCTGATGTCTTAGTTTGTTCAGGCTGTTATAATAAAAGTGTCATAGACTTGGTGGTTTAAATAACAAATCTGTTTTTCTCACAGTTCTGGAGGTGCCAAGATTTGATGTCTAATGAGGCCCTGTATCCTGGTTCATTGACAGCAAACTTTTTGCTGTGTCTTAAGTAGCAGAAAAGGAACAAGAAAGCTCTTGGGGTCGTTCTTATAAGGCAGTGGTTCTAAACCTTCCTAATGCTGCAACCCTCTGATACAGTTCCTGTGGGTTGTGACCCACAGGTTGAGAACCGCTATCATAAGGGCACTTCAACCCACTCATGAAAACTCTGCCCTCATGACCTAATCATCTTTCAAAGGCCCCCACCTCCTAATACCATCACATTGGGGGTTATAATTTCAATATGTGAATTTTGGAGGGACGCAAACATTCAGTCTATAACAACTGTCATTATTATACCTGATTCATCTGCTTGGAAAATGTGTGTGTACCACTGTGAAAGGACAAGAGTTGAAGTGACTTCCTTTTGAGGCCTCCAACAGATTCAGTGAAGCTACTGAACCCCTGTGCCATGAAGTCAGCATCACTGCTTCCTTACATCAAATACCCATTTTCTGCAATGATGTCAAAGTCATTCATGTATTCATATGCTCTGTTACGTGAGGCAATAATCGTGGTCACGTCAAGGAAGAGATGGTAATAACAGCAGTTCCCTCTCTAAGTCTTGTCCCAGTAATCACCATGGTTCATGCACCTACTAAGAAAAACGTATAATGAGCAGAAAATAACTGTTTGACTTTCCAAGGCAAGTTTCAATGAATGGGCATAAAAGTCACTACCTGCCTTATAATGTGTTGATTAACAAAAGCTTTAAATATTTTAACAATATTCATATGTAGAAATTATTGTTTCCACTATAACTGCAAGAAATAAAACTGATACCTCTCAAATTTGAGGAGCCCGAAACATGACAGGCTCCTCAAAATACATGGGGAAAAAAATGGTTTTAAGTTTTAATCCACCTAAATTCCTTAACAGTTATTATTTGTGCTTCATCACTATTGGTTTGTATCCAAAAAATTATGGAAAATATTTTCACAGAAGGATGGAAAATGATGAGAATTTCTCAATGTGTTAGTAGGCAGCACTGTAATTTTTTTATTGAACTTGTTGCACCTCTATTAGCCATGTTCCAATTCTGGGTGGCATGATTCAATAATATTCAACAATCAAATCTTAATCTGAAATCTGAAAAATGATTAGACATAAGTCCATGAACTATGGACCTGAGAAGGACATAGCTTGAATGTATTGGCTCTTAAATCATTGAAATTCTATGAAGTTTTGTTCAACTAGTAGTTATATGAAATCACAGAGAATAAGACTCCACTTGCATCCAAATTGCTGCAAAGGACATGATTTCATTCCTTTCTATGGCTGAGCAGTACTCTAGAGTACATAGCATTTTCTTTATCCACTCATCAGTCGATATGCACTTATGCTGATTCCACATCATTACAATTGTGAATTGTGCTGCAATAAACATTCAAGTGCCGGTCTCTTTTTGATAAAATGACTTATTTTCCTTCGGGTACATACCCAGAAATGGGATTGCTGTATTGAATGGTAGATATGCATTGATTTCTTTAAAATTTTTTCACATTTTTTTCCATAGAGGTTGTATTAATTTGCTGTCCCACCAACAATGTATAAGTGTTCTCTCTACATTCATGTCAGCAGCTTTTGTTTTTTGATTTTTAAAATAATGGCCCTTCTGATAGGAATAAGGTGGTACCTTGTTGTAGTTTTGTTTTCCTTAATGATTAATGATGTTGAGAATTTTTTTTTTCATGTTTCTTGGCTATTTGCCTATCTTCTTTTAAAAAATATTTGTTTACATCTTCTGCTCATCTGTTGATGGGGTTGTTTTCTGGCTGATTTGTTTGAGTTCTTTGTGGATTCTGGAACTGAGTCTTTTATCAGATGTATAGTTTGCAAATATTTTCTCCTATTCTGTAGGTTGTCTATTCCTTCTGTTGGTTATTTCTTTTGCTGTGAAGAAGCTTTTAAATTTAATTAAGTCCCATGAATTTATTTCTGTCATTGCTGTATGTACTTTTTAGTAGTCATAAATTATGTGCTAATGTCTAGAAGAGTTTTTCTTATGTTGTCTTCTAGAACGTTTATGGCTTTATGTCTTATATTTAAGTCTTTTATCTATCCTGATTTTTGTATATAGCAAGAGAATAGGGATCCTGTTTTGTTCTTCTGCATATGGGTATCTAATCCAATTTTCCAAAATTATTTTTTGAATATGGTTTTCTTTTCCTATTGTATGCTTTTGTCTGCTTTATTAAATATCGGTTTGCAATAAGTAGATGATTTCATTTTGAATTCTCTGTTGTGTTCCATTGGTCTATGTCTCTATTTTTATAGCAGTACCATGCTGTTTTGCTCACTATAGCTTTGTAGTATAATTTGAAGACAGGTAATGTGATGCCTGCAGGTTTTTTCTTCTTTCTAAGATTGCTTTGGTTACTTGGGTTCTTTTTTGTTCCACATAAATATTAGGATTATTTTTTCTAGATCTGGGAAATATGATGTTAGTATTGATGGAGATTGTATTGACTCTGCATATCATTTTGGGTAGCATGGACATTTTAATGACATTGATATTACCAATCACTAAGCAAGACACATTTCTTCATTTGCTTACATCATATCCAAATTTGTTAAACAGTGTTCTGTAGTTCTCCTTGTAGTGATCTCTCACCTCCTTGGTTAAGCATATTTCTAAATATTTTATTTTCTTTGTAGTTATCATGAATAATATTGAATCATTAATTTGACTCTCAGCTAGACTTTATTTAGTATACAGAAATCATATTGATTTGTGTACATTGATTTTGTTACCTGTGATTTTGTTCAATTTATTTATTAATTTTAGGAGTCTTTTGGTGGAGTCTTCAGGCTTTTCCAGTTACAAGATAATATCATCTGCTAACAGGGATAGTTTGATCTCCTCCTTCCCAGTTTGGAATGCCCTTTATTTCTTTTTCTTACCCAATTGCTCTATCTAAGACTTCTAATACTATATTGAATAGAAGTGGTGACAGTGGAAAAGGTGGACTGAGCAAAGTGTCTAATCTGATTGAAGTAATCATTGCTTTCCCATCTCAGATTTCTTCTTCTGTTTTTTTGTTTTCTTTTGTTTAAATCAAAGTATCTGACGTTCCTCTTCCTGTACTAACTTGACATGTGTTCCTTTCATCATTCCCTAAATACGAAGATTTTTTTTTTTATGCTCTACAGGGAAGGTGCACTACATCTAGGTGCACTGCATTTGTCCTCTTCTTTATCTTTTTACTAGAGAATAGTTGCTCTAACTTTTGTCTTTCATAGCATGGACATCATTTCAAGTGTTACATAGTGTCAATTTATCCTTCTACACATATTAGAAGACCCCAAGTTTGGTCATTTATTTAAATTTATGCCAGCCAGAATTTGCTATTATAAGGAACATTTCTCCCATTGACATTACTAAGTAATTTATGGGTATCCTCTCCATTAATAAATTTTCACCCATCTTGTGGTTTTGGTGGCAATTAGTGATTCTTGCCGGAATAATTATTTTGATAATTACTAAATGATGACTTTATAATTTCATTTATTTCTTCTAGGTAGCATTCTTCAGTACAAAAGGAGTTTTCCCTTAGGAAAGAGGAATTTTTTAAATGCCATGTTCTGAAATTTTCTTATAAGCTTTGACATATAAAGTTTTTAATAGCCCAATAAACTATTTTCATGGTTTAGAAATTACTGAGATAACTCTAAAATAAAACTGCAGGTTCTACAGCCCCACAGAAAGTGTGTAACTGTGAACAGCTCCATCGCCACACAGAAGTGTGCTAGACAGCTTGTTCATGTGTACTTGGTCTCTTCTCCATCAGCTATTTCAGTTGGGAGTTCTCCACTTGTGTTCTCACATTCTCATCTATAAAAAAAACCTCTGTTTATACATCTCTAGTTAATTTGTGGCATTGTTTGGGGTGGGGGAAACAGACAATTGTGGAGTAATGCTTTTTGAGGGCAACTGAACTAGGAGTGTAGAGTTCCGGGAACTTACCTAGATTCTGCTACTCAGTATCTCTTAGTCACCATGCCTAAAACTGGAGTTCTGATGGTTGAGCAGTAGATTTTGTAACTCTATACACAGTTCCCTATGAATTTTTGCTGTTCTTTGTTTTCTTTATATATCTTAGAAGTAGTACCCCTTGTTCGTGCAACATTTTTGAGGGACAACTCATTTGACTTTAACTATTCAATCAATAAAACAAAACTATAACTTCACCCCCACGAAGGAAAACTACAAAAGTTTAATTAAGGTAATTGAAATACCTTGAGATTTCTGAACAAAAGGTAAAGAAGCAAAAGACTAATATTTATTATTAAAAATCCAAAATGAGCATTGTTCCATTTTTCCTTATTTAGAGACATTAAAGTGCTAGGAAGAAATGCACGTGTCAATAACCAAACATTGTCTATTTCACTCATACTATCTGTTTTACTATTTCTTTTCCAGAAGATGTTTCACATCCTACCCGTTTCAGGAAAGCTGCTTCCTTCCTGGTCTATAATGCTCTTGTCTCTCTGTCTCTTCCTTATTTAATTAGTCATCTGTCAGCCAATCCATCTTTCTTTTCTATTTTCTTTCCCCTCATTTGCTACCTAAGAAAGAAACTTCTGACTTAACTAAGTAAATGGCTCCTAGATAATTTACTTCTAAAAGAAATAATGCATTTTTTTTATGTATCCACCAAATGACACATTCTTCATTCCTCATCCCACCCTCATGCAGAAAGTGGTAGCTTCACAACTCAAATGGAAGTAAACGTCATTCTTCAGGTCTGGCTTCTAATGGCTATAACTTATAATAATAAAGGTTAATGTATTGGGTGGAAGGGAAGTAAATTTAAGGTAATAATGAGGATGATCCTTTATCATTGATGACAGATCTTGATCTCTGTAGGCAGTAAGGAAGAGCTTCAGAAACCATAAAAATATAAATAAAATTCCCAGTAAAAGATCTTTATAGCCACAACATTGGACTGTGCCCAGAATACCCTCAGAGGCTTGGTCAAGGAGTTGGTTTATTTCAGAAAGCAAATAGGTGAGAAAGATTGTGCAAATAATGTTGGGGGTCTCTGTCAATGGGCATCTCTGCCCTCAATTATACATATAAATAGGAAAAGAACTTGCAAAGAGCCTCCACAGCCCTTAAAGTTTGGCCAGAATGGATCCTTGAGAAAAGCCACAGACACCAAGACCATCTGGATCAATTCAGGAGTCTGAAAATGAGTAAAACTATAGAGATTACAAAAGGATAATGGTTATTATAAGGGATAAATGGTGAGCAGCTGTCCTTAATATCTGCTGAGGCCTGAGCTGTGCACTGGGATAGCATCATGCTGACAATAAGAAAGCCTTCCTTCTGGCCAGGTGAAATTTTAGGAATGCTGATGAAAGTCTGCTCAGAAAAAACTTACTCCTCCAGTGAGCTCACACGATTTCTCCTTTTCATAGATAAATAGAGTTTTGAGATAGGTGTTTTAGACAAAGGCATAAAATGAAATGAATAATTTTCTTCTCCTGACCATGATGCACAAGGATAGGGTAATGAGGGGCCTATTAAGACCAAGAATGAATGGACCAGGGAGAAGCAAGACAATCTGGAAGTGCTGGGCAGTAGGAAGGCTTAGCATGCATCCCGTGTCACTTACCCTCCTATAGGCCAGAGGTGTGTCCTGTGAGATAGAGATGAAATATACATCTACAGACTTGAGGGAGAAAGGAAAGGGAAGAGGAGCCACTGCGCATCTACTTGGAGCTTGATACAGGAGTGCGTGGAAGCTAGGAGGGGCTGTCACTCCAAGGCAGCCTGCCATAGTCCTCCTCAAAGTCAGAGGTACGGCGGGGGAGCTGGGGATTATCATAGATCACATGAATTCCCAGTCCATTTGGCATCATCTAGCAATATCACCTTCCTCTTCCTCTCCTTCTCCTTTTATGAATCAGTGCATCTAACCACCCATTCTGCAGAGCACCACAGGACTGAACCAAACCATCCTACACTCCACTGGAAACTGAATAGAGCTGAAGTCACTGGGACCGGGTGGAGAGAGCAACCGTCCCCAGTAAAGAAGAAGTTAACCCACCTTTAGCTTTATTGAGTATAAGGGAGGAAATAGCCTGAGGGTGAATGGGCTTGGGTTTGGGAGTCAGAATATTCTGGGTTAAAATTCTAACTCCACAACTTACCTGCTGTTTGGCACATTCCATTGCATAACCTCTGGGTTTCAAAATTCCTGTCTATTAAGCAGAAATAACAGCTATCTTGAGGCTGTAGTAAGGGTTAGTCATAATGCTCAGTCAAGAAAAAAGAAGAATCATCTAGAAGTGGAATGGATTGTGGAAAGTAGCCAGGGAAAAGCACTTAACTACCCCATTCCCCTCTTGACTTTGGCAGAGATGATAGGAGTGATGGTACTTAGGTCCAGAAAGAAAATATCATGCCAGGTGCTAGCCCCAGGTGCTATATAACCTGCTTGACTTTTTGAACAAGGTGTGAGTAACATCTTTCACTAAGAAATGGGATTATCATCTGAAGACTGAAGATGGTCAGTTGTTTTATTAAATGTAAGAAGCCATGTTAGCACCTACCAACATAGTGATCATAAAAAAAAACAGGCCAGCTTGAAAAGAAGCAGAAATATAATGGCCTGAGCAAGCTGTCTGTCTCTCTGCCCAGCTTCACTCTAAGCCACATAGATGACCCAGAATGATGCATCCAGTCCACAGAAGGGGACTGGATCTGGCAAACAAAAATGTGAAGAAGCCCAGAATATAGCATGTCTTTGTTCTTCATCTCTATCGCTGTATCTCCTTAAAATCCCCCTTCCCCTAGACATTTCTTAATGCTACTGGGTTCTCATGGTGACAAAAGACAGTGTCCCTCCCACCACTAGTATATTATTTCTCAAGTGCAAACATAGGTGAAGACTGGCTTTATATAAACCTCTAAATTCCAATTCCAAATTTCTAGAAGACAGAATGTTATTGACTCAAATCAAGTGGCAGCCAGTTCACTGTCAGATGATCAGGGCCACAAACATGGTCACCAGGCCTTCCTCTGGACCAGTGAACCAATGCCCATGCAGAGGCCTGACAAAAGGAAATGAAACAAGTGTCGAAATCTGGGCCATGAACAGCAGCGAACCCACACAGCTTTCCCAGTATCCAAAGGACTGTCAGAACTTCACATAATGGTTCCCATGTATGACTCAAGTCAGGTAAAATAGGGTGAAGGTGGCACTGTGGGGTCCAGGAAAGGCTAACCCGGAGGTGGTTAGAGGAAGGACAACATCCAGGCCTTTGTTCCAGTAAATGTTAAGTCAATGGAGACTCTTCCGCCTTTTGTCCCTTACTTCTTTCACCTCTTAAAGCACTCCATTTTTATTTTAATTTGATTATGAATTCTCCTAATCAAAGATCATGCACAAGTAGCATGATCCAGACTACAATGCTGTAAAAGTAAATCTTAGAAACTATGCATCGATTGACAAATCTTTTCTTTCTATGATTTCTGCATCAAGAGTTTATCAGCCTTCCTACAACTGAAATAATGAATGCAAGACTTTTCCCCACACGTTAAAGCAAACTGCCCGCTGACACTCTGCAGTTATCCACCTGACCCAGTCACCCAGATAAATTCCGCTGTCACTTTTACAGCAGCTCTTATATAAATCTGGATATTTTATCATTTGAGATTTCATATTGACAAATTTCCAAAATTAGCTCATTTTATGTTCTTGCAAATCATCACACTGGGGTAATGAAGAATGAGTGTTCATGACAGGAAATGGTTTAACAGATGTTACAGAGTACATCAGTCATTTTTTTTTTGTCTTCTTCATGACTGCCCTAACCCCCTCCTCCATTCAATTTCTTCCCTGAGCTATGACAATATTATTAGACTGAGTTTCTAGAAACAGAGTAACTCTCATGAGCTGACTCTGATTAACGGTGCTGTCCTGATACTGCGTTAAAGAAAAACCCAGAGGCCGTGTCTGGGCTCAGTTGGCATGAGAACGGATATTTCCTATCCCTGCATCTGTCTTCCAAAAGGTCATAGGCCAAATAAGAGTATATCATGCACACTACGGTTCAAATGTCCTGGAGGCTGGCATCTGAACAAGTGTTGTTGCTATTAGGCTGGCATTAAATTATGTGGCATATAGTTTGACCTTGACATTCTCGGGGGGTAGAACTACAGAGTTTTGCACACTGACTATCTTGGAAGCAATCCTTAGTATTTATTAAACAGTTAGCATGAGTCCGGCACTGTTTTCACTATGTTTCTTTTTAGTTTCCACAACTGTTCTATGAATGAGGCACCATAATTATATCCTTTGTAGTGAAGAGGAAAAGAAGTTAACTAACATGCCCATGGTTACAGAGTTGGGAGGGTTGAGCTAGAAACCTAGGCCAAGTTGTCTGAGTCCAGAATCCTTAACCCCTGTGCTATGTGGGCTCCAGAGCATAGGAAAGAAGCACTAACTGAGATGTGGATCTAGGACGTTCAGGTAGGGATGGTCATTAATTGCCTAATGTGTTCCTTCACACCAGCCTCACAGCTAACCTGATTCTATCCTGGAGCTCTCCATATACCATGTCATCTAAGCTTCCCCCAAATTCTATCTTGCTCCTATGATTGTTCTTGAATACACGCCTTCAGGCTTGTATTCAAGAACAAGTGGTCAAAACTGTGAATACTGCAGACACAACTCCACAGGTAAATAATGCCACACACATAACTCTACAACTACATTTGGAAGATCTGAATATGGAGAACCAAACTGTACAAACAACTAGAAAAAAAAAAAGTGTAGGTTTCTATTTATTCCCAGCAACAGGGCCTTTTAATACAAATGCAAAAATGTAGTGTGCTTTGGGGGATCTGGACATAGCAGGGAGCTAAACATGTTTCTTTATGTTAAGATAGCATCAAATCCCACTTCACTGCAGAAAAATGATTTATGGAACTTGTTTGTGTTACTAATTAATTATGTGCTCATTTTTTTTTCCGCTCAGTTATCTCTGGTTTATTTTAAAGTACATACCTTAAGAGCACTGGTCTGAAGGAGCTGGCTAATCAGGACATTGGATCATATAAAAAGATGAAAGTCTCTTTCTGACAGTGGAAGAAATTGCTAAGGAACCATACGGTAGACAATTTATGAGAGAGTAGTTAAAGTGGGGGCATCAGTATACCAGATTTTAGGCTGTACTACAAGGACACAATGGTCACAACAGCATGGGAATGGCACAAAAATAGAGACATAGACATTTGGAATTGAATTTAAAACCAGGAAATCTTTGATAAACCAAACAAGAACATATACCAGGGGAAAGACTCCTTATTCAGTAAATGGCACTGGGAGAACTAGATTTCCACATGTAAAAGACTGAAACTGGACCCGCACCTTTCTTCACTCACAAAAATTGATTCCAGATGAATAAAGGACTTAAATTTAAGGCATGAAATGATAAAAAAAAAAAAAATCCTCTAAGAAGGCCTAGAAAAAGACTGGAAGATATCAGTCTGGGGAAAGACTTTATGAGGAAGACTTCTGTGGCAATTGCAACAGCAAAAATAAACCAATGGGACTTAATGAAACTGAAAAGCTTCTGTACAGCTAAGGAGACAACAATCAAAGCAAATAGACAACCTACACACTGGGAAAGGATATTTGCATATTTTGAATCAGACAAAGCTTGATAACTAGGGTCTATAGAGAACTCAAATTAATACACATGAAAAAAATCTAATAATCCCACATATCAATGGGCAAGAGATGAATAGAACCTTCTCTAAAGATGACAGATGAATGAATGGCTAGCAAACATATGAAAAAATGCTCACTATCCCTAATCATTTGAGAAATACAAATCAAAACATCCCTGAGATATCATCTAACCCCAATAAGAATGGCCCACATCACAAAATCTCAAAACTGCAGCTGCTGTCATGGATGTGGAAAGAAGTGAACACTTTTACACTGCTGGTGGGACTGCAAACTAATACAACCCTTTTGGAAGGAAGTATGGAGAACCCTCAAGGAACTCCAGCTAGACCTCCCATTGATCCTGCAATCCCATTACTGGGCATCTACCCAGAAGGAAAAGAATCCTTTTACCATAAGGACCCTTGCACTAGACTGTTTATCGCAGCTCAATTTACAATCGCCTAAACGCGGAAACAGCCTAAATGCCCCCCAACTCAGGAATGGATTAACAAGCTGTGGTATATGTATACCATGGAATACTATTCAGCCATTAAATAAGATGGTGACTTTACATCACCATTGTGATATAATACTCCATTGTATTAACCTGAGTGGAAGTGGAACACATTATTCTTAGTAAAGCATCACAATGGAGAAGCATGAATCCTATGTATTCAAGTTTAATATGAGGACAATTAATGACCTAGTACATGGTGTGGGTGAGGGAAGGGGAGAGCAGAGAGAGAGAGAGAAGGAGGGAAGGGGTGGGGGAAAGGAAAAGCAGAGAAAGGGAAGGAGGGATTGGGTGGGGTCTTAGTGTGTGCCACACCTCATGGAGGCAAGACACAATTGTAAGAGGGACTTTACCTAACAAATGCAATCAGTGTAACCTGTTTTGTTGTACCCTCTATGAATCCCCAACAATTAAAAAAAAAAAGTAGTTAAATTCTTTTAGAGGAAAATGTTAACTAAGAAGAAAAACTGTATTCTTCGAAGGAAGTTCATATTAAAGGAGTGTCAAATAGCCAGGCATTGTGGCAGGTGCCTGTAGTCCCAGCTACTTGGGAGGCTGAGGTAAGAGAATCGCTTAAGCCCAAGAGTTTGAGGTTGCTGTGAGCTGTGATGCCAGGGCACTCCACGAGAGTGACATAGTGAGACTCTATCTCAAAAATAAAAAAAAATGAAAGCCATTTCATTTCAGATTTTTTATTCAATCCCCCCCAAAAGGTAAATGCTACAGCCTCTTTTTTCTATTCCAAGTCCTTACACAGTCATGAAATTATATTTTTAAAACTACATCTGTTTTCTTAAGAAACTGTAAGATGGAACAAAAGAAAACAAAATTTATCCTCTGAGAAAACATTCACTATCACTGCTTTCAGTTCTGACAATGAGGTCATGTGTGTGAAGGCACATAGAAAAGTTGTTTCAAAATCTCATGATTCTGGTAGCATGAAATACCTCCCCCACTCAAGATCTCAGAAATCAGAGTGTGGGGTGTGTTTTCCATAAAGAAAGGCTTCCCTGAGTATTTTCCTTATTCTTTTGCATATTTTCATTTCCTCTTAATATTTCTTCAACTCTTCACAGGGTTACTGGAATCTCTAAAAACAACAAATGAAAATAGTGTTCTAACAAATTAATTCCTTCTGAAAAAGGATCACAGATCTCAGCATGATTGTGCAAATTCCACTAGAAACTAGATATTTGTAGGCTTGGTCCTTATTTGACTTGCTCTTTTCTGTAAACCCTGCACCTAAAACAGTGGAGGAAACCTGGTGAGATCTCAGGATTTGTGGAACTAATGGATACCGTAGTCGATGACCAGCTTAAATAAATTTAAACGCAAAAGATTGTATTCTTTTCAATGGTCACATTAATCAAATTGGTAAATATGTATATACATTTTTTTTTAATTTCAGAGTTCTATGGGGATACAAATGTTTTGGTTACACAAATTACTTTGGGGCAGTTGAAGTTGAAGTTATAAGTGTGCCCTTCACCCAGATAGAGTGCATTTTACCCGTCAGGTGGGAATTTACTCCTTCCTCATCCTCCCACTTGGCATGCTTTCTGTTGAGTTTTACTTCCTTATGTGCATATGGGTGTTGATTGATTAGTTGTAATTTAATAGTGAGTGCATGGGGTGTTTGTTTTTCTATTCCCACGATACTTCACTTAGAAGAATGGTCTCCAGTTCCATCCAGGTTGTTACCAAAGATATTAGTTCATCAGGAACCTCAGAAGTTTAGAACTCTAAAAAGATGAAAAGCAAAAAAGGAGTGGATTTCAGAAGTAAATCATGGCCCGAGTGGACCGCAGCTAAATGTGGGAGCTTCACCAAAAATGTTTGGAGCTTGGGCACTCCAGGTGGGTTTCTCAGTGGGTAGGGCACCAGCTGGCAAGTGACATCAAGGCTGGCAGGTTTGAACACAGTCCAGGCCAGCTAAACAAAAATGACACTGCAACAACAAAAAATAGCCAGGTATTGTGGCAGGCTCCTGTAGTCCCAGCTACTTGGGAAGCTGAGATAAGAGAGTCACTTAAACCCAAGGGTTTGATGTTGCTGTGAGCTATGAGGCCATAGCACTCTACTGAGGGTGATATAGTGAGACTCTGTCTCAAAAAAAAAATGTCTGGAGCTTCACCAAAACCCTGGAGATGGTTAATGGTAGAACATGAAAGACCCAAAGGCATTAAACATACTAAGCCCTTTTCTTCTCGTTGAAGTAAAATTCATGTAGTATAAAACTCACCATTTTAAAGAGAAAAATCCAGTAGCATTCAGTTCACAATGTAGTACAGCCGTCACCTCTAACTAGTTCCGAAGCATTTCATCACTTCCAAGGAAATCCTGCACCCACTAAGTAGTCACTTCTCCCCCGCCCCCAGTCCCTGACAATCACCAACCTGCTTTCTGTCTCTATGTTCTTCCTACTGTGGATATTTCATGTAAATGCAGTCATTTCATATGTGTATGACTTTTGTGTCTGTTTGAGAAAAACATTTTTCAGGTTCATTCACATTCCTCTGTATAGCTGAATATCATTCCATTGTACATATCTACCACATTTTTAATGGATTTGGGGGGTTTTTTCCACCTTTTGGCTATTGTGAATAGTGGTACTAGGAATGTCAGTGTATGAGTATCTGTTCGAGTACCTGTTTTCAATTCCTTGGGGTATATATATCCGTGGAATATATCCATGGAATTGCTAGATCATATGCTAATTCTCTGTTTATTGCTGAGGAGGCTTGGCACCTGTAGCACAGTGGTTATGGCGCCAGCCACATACACCAAGGGTGGCAGGTTTAAATCTGCCCTGGGCCAGCTAAACTTGCTGAGGAAATGCCAGATTGTGTTTACCAGTGAATGTGCCGTTCCACGTTCCCATCAGAAGTATATGAGGATCCCACTTTTTCCACATCCCCACCAATTTGTTATTTTACGCTTTTTAATTAGTATTATTATGGTCATCCTACTGGGTGTAAAGTGCTATCTCTTGATTTGCATATCCTAATGACTAACGGTGTCGAGAATTTTCTCACGTGCTTGCTGGCTATTTGGTTATCTTCTTTGGAGAATTATTTATTCAAGTTGTGGGCTCATTTTTTAATTGAGCTATTTGTCTTTTTGTGGTTGAGTCATAAGAGTTCTTTGTGTATTCTGGATAATAGAGCCTCGCCAGATGTATGACTTCCAAATTCTCCCCTTATGTAGATTGTTTTTTCACTGTCTCATAATGTTCATTGATGGCAAATGTTAATTTTGATTGGATTCAATTTATTTCTTTTTCTTTCCTTGCTTGGGCTCTCAGTGTCTTGCGGAGCCTCTTGATGGCTGCCCATAGGTCAGCTCTCCCCAGTTCTGTGATTCAATGAGATGAGATGCCAGTCTTCTTGCCTTCTGCTCCCTCTGGAGTGAGCCTACTTGACTTCTCATGGGTGATCTACCCTCAGTATCCTAACCTAGTGCCTCCTATGATTATTCTCCCTGGTCCTAGCCTGTTAGAAGTCCCTTCTTTTTTCCTTTTTCATCATCACAATCCCCATATTTTCAAAATACTTTCTGATTCCCTAGGCTACAAATAGGCCCAAGATACCTAGCTTCAGAAATTAAAAACAAGGAAATTCCTCTCCAGATGTTCTAAAGCCTTCTCTAAAGAATTCCCTTCCTCTCCCCTCCTATCAACAAAACCTCATGAAAGATGGGATGTGGTGGCTCAGGCCTATATTCCTAGTAGTCTGGGAGGATGAGGCAGAAATATTCCTTGAGCTCACAAGTTCAAGACCAGCCTAAGCAAGAGCAAGACCCCATCTCTACTAAAAATAGAAAAAATTAGCCGAGTGTTGTGGTTTATCCCTGTAGTCCTAGCTACTCAAGAGGCTGAGGCAGGAGAACTGCTTGAGCCCAAGATTTGAGGTTGCTGTGAGCTATGATGTCACAGCACTCTAGCTTGGACCACAGAATGAGTCTCTGTCTCAAAAGAAAACCTCACACCCACATTGGCATTGGTTGTGAGCAGGTATTGGCCATACCACTAAACATGACCTCAGAGAGGGCAGTTTGCCAAATTCCAAGGACAGTTTACAATTCTGTTGTGGCTAATCCCCTCTGAAGCATAAGACATGACTTGTCAATTCTTTCTTCTTTGATTCTTCCCCCCCCCTTTTTGATTTCCATTACATAAACTTCAAAAGGGAACAATGTCTAGGAAATAGCTTCAGGTCCCTACCATTTATCAAGCACACACCACAGCTACATTTTGCCAAAGGGAAAAAAAAGTTGTTATCATTGTGAGCATTTATTTTATTCCCATTTTATAATCTGACTTATGGCTATGGCCTTCAGGTACACAAACATAAAGCTCCTTTGACATGGTTTGACATGAAAAATCAATCTGATACATAAACATTACAATTCTGCAAGGACTAAAGATTAGGAAAATGGGTGTTACATGTTTCAGTAAGTAAGTAGCATTACATATTTCCTTCAGAAGGTGACTGATGGCTGGGAGATCAGAAGCACCATCAGCCAGAGCTCAGAGATGGACAGCTCTTAGGAGTGGCACTGGCTCAAGCACATGAAACACAAAATCTGCAAAGCCATTACATTAAAGGTGGCAACCACTTTACAGAGGATGCTCTGATTTATGATGGGACTTAACCATGAGATTCTTTAAGTGGGTAGCTTAGCTTTCCACGTGTCACTAAGTGTTTATTAATAGTGCATTAGCTAGAAAAGAACTTAGGATGCTTGAAAGAGCTCAGAAATAAAGTATGATTATATTGATCCACTGAGATTCAATATAAAACAAAGAGGTAGTATTTCTAAAGTGGTCGATGAATGTCCAAAGAAGCAAATGCTTTGACTTAGAATTCAGCATACAACACAATCATAAACGGCTTGAGCATAGTAAGACTTTGTATTTTCATGGAAATAAAAAGTCCACAGGTAATATTTATCCCTCCATGTTGCTAGACTCAGTCTTGGCTCAGTTTATTATCATCCTCACAGTCTCCCTTCTTCTTTGTGTTAACTCCTTTCCCATCTCACTATGACAAGATGGCTACAGGAGTTGCAGGCAACATCTTTCAAATTAAGGAGAAAGGAAATTGTATGTTTCTTTCCTGGCCATACCTACCAAGCCATAAGATTAGTTCTCATTGGTTCAAATTTGTTTTAGGACTATCCCTGCTGCTTCTTGTCATTGTTGTTGTCATTGTTATTGTTGTTGTTATTGTTATTGTCGTTGTTGTTGCTGCTACTGCTGCCAAGGGGATGCAGTGTGCTGACTGGCTCGGGCCTGAGGTCACATGCCCACTTCTGGAGCAGGAAATGGAATCAGCATCATACAAGCCACACTTTCTGGGGGGCAAAGCAACTGTAGCTCTCCAGATGGAAATATAGATGTGTTTTTAACCAAAAAAGGGAAAATAAATGTCAGGTAGCTAAAAAAGAAACAGCAAGTATTCAGTAAGCTCAGCACATGCATGAAGTTTCTGGGTTACAGATTTGATATAAAACTAGAACCACGAAGGATTCTCACATCAACACCAGGGACAGACACGGCTTCCACCAGCAGTGGAATGTTCAGCATTGCTAAAAGACAGCCACCAGAAACCTCTTCCATCTACCAAATGTTTCCAGTTGGCAGGGCATCTTCCACTGAGAATTTCAAGCTAATTCTTTACAGGCTAAAATCTGTGTGTCCATACATACCTTCCTAATATGCTACCTTACAACCCAGCGCATCCCTAAGCAGTGCAAATGAACAATTGTAATCTAGTTAGGAGACGGAAAGAGGAAGGGGAAAACCTTTACTTTCCTAATATTCTAAGAGATGAGGGTGAGAAATGAGCTAGTCTTGTGTGAGTTTTCCAAGTATCTGGGGTCTAGCATAAGAACAATGTAATTCAATAATCCAGTGTAACTAGAAAAAAAGAATATAATTCTGTTTGAGTCTTATTTAGAAACAATGAGGCCACAACTTCCCATTTCAGCAACAGTATTTTAGAAAACTAAGCTTCATAGGTGAATCCTGCCACACACATGGATGGCTGCAGACAGATGGCTCAGGCCTCTAAGAGCATCGGGATGGCCCTTTGACACTCTTCGTGCAGAGTTTTTGCTGTTCTCACAAATTACAAAGGCTGCGTCCAGTCTCAGCTCACTTTGTTATCCTCTTCTGCTAAAGGAGAGCTGGTCTACACGCTTCTAGGCCAAAGCCTTTGATGGAGAGAAGAACTCTGAATGTCAAATATCCCAGAAGTTTCTCTACATCATTCTAGAAGGACTAGAGTGCTTCCAAGATAAAGAAGTTTGTATCTAACACTCCGCAGGGCAACATTGGGAAGCAGTATCTCAGGTCTAGCTATGACTCCTCTTAGGAGCAAAAATACAAAAAAAAATATGAAATTTTTATCCTGATCCATCCATTCCATTCTTTATCACCTCTAGACATCTTATTTGTTACCATATCTTCACATTTATCTGTTTCCCCCAATCTGGAAAATTCTTATTTTACACCATCCGTTATTCTACATCTTACCCATATTACTTCCTTCTCAATGATATCATCTCCTTGCCAGATTCTTCTCTTCTATAGTGGTTACCTCTTCCTGAAATCCTATAGCACTCATCATCAGGATTACCCCTACTAACGCATAATCGTTTAACTTCTTGTTTTGCCTCATGTTTCTTATGTTTTTTTACCTATTTGGAGTTAAAAATATATACTCCTACAGGACTGGGCCAATCATTTGATATCCTGCTTCATAGTAATACCTATTGCTGGACCAACTGCAATTCATCTCAAAACTCTATGATAGTTCTCAAGTTGATATATTTCTCTCCAACTGCTGATTTCTGATTCCATTTGCACAGTCCTCCTCAAACTTCAGGGCCATCAATGGTACTTGTTATAAAACCCCTCATATTTTAGCAGATTTTCGGAGAATTCAGCACTCTGCCTATGTAAACAATTGCCCCACATGATTCTGAGGCAGGTGAGCCAATAACCAAATTCTGAGAAATGCTTCCCCAAAAGCTTCTCAGATATATATCCCTGGGACATCAGGAAGTATCATCTTTAAACACAGAAGCCTCTCTGCCCCTTCTGTCTGAATTTTTTCACTGCCATACTTGTCTACATAGAACCCAAAGTCTACCATAAGAAACAGACAAGTTACCACAGCTGGAAAAAGAAGAGACTTGTTGAGAATATGAAGTTTTGCAACAGCTGGCTGCTTCTTCATCTAGGGATGATTGGCCAACATTTCTGGAACAGGTAAAACTTCCAGTGTGCTGATTCAAAAGAGGTAAAGCCACACATATGGGTGGCTAATCGATTGTGCAAGGCTCTCATCACGATATTAAAAGGGCAATCAACTGGAATCCCATGGTCATCAATTTATCTAGTAAAGCATGAAACACGATTGCCTTCATTGGATTGGGCAGGACTTTGAGGCAACTCAGTGGTTTGTCTAGAGGTCATCCGCCCCTGGGGCAGCTCTCATCAGTGAACCCCATAAGATCATTAGTTTGTGATGTTCCAGGAACTGGGGACAAGAAAGGAACTGGGCCAGAGTGGGGATGGCAGTATAATACACCCGGTGAATGGGAAGAGCATCACACTGAATGTCAGAAAGCCTAGATGAGGAGTGGGGAAATTTTTCACGTTGGAAGGCCAATTAATTTACCTGTAATCTAACAAGGCCACATTCAAGAAACTTCAATTAGATATACTTTGAAATGTATATCATTTTTTTAAGTACAAGTACATACCTACTAATTTTAAAAAATGAAAACTGTTAGTTAATTTTAAAGTTCACTAACTTTTTTTTTTTCTAGAGACAGAGTCTCACTTTATCACCCTTAGTAGAGTGCTCTGGCACCCTAGCTCATAGCAACCTCCTTAGCCTCCTGAGTAGCTGGGACTACAGGCACCCACCAAAACACCCAGCTATTTTTTTGTTGCAGTTTGGCAGGGCTGGGTTCGAACCCACCACCCTTGCTATATGGGGCTGGCACCCTACCCACTGAGCCACAGGCACCGCCCAGAGTTCACTAACCTTTCAATAACTTTGTTATGTCTGCTTTTTATTGGAAAGCACTTGAATATTTGGTTGCAGCACAGAGGTCCACAGTTTCAGTCATTAGCAACTTTAAGAGTGTCTTGGTTTGGGTTAGGTAAGAGAAGGTAGATTCACAGCAACAAGTGGGTGGAAAGAAAGAAAGTGTTTTTCAGGCATGTTGCCAAAGACATGGGTATTCCAACTGAAATATTTCTGTATTTCAATCGGCTCTTTCTTAGTATCAGACAAGGACTTTAAAATGTTATCTACCAAGAGCTCCATCAGTGGCATTATTTCCAGGTCTTACTGCAGCTTGAAAGAATGTTCTTTGCTTTTGCCTTTCATCTTTTAATTTCTACAATACAACCTTTTGCAGCTCTTCCTCTAATTTAAAATAGTTGTGGTCCTTATAAGGGTTATAACGCTGATGGGCTTTGAATTTCTTTGATATTGCATTGATATCAGGATTACAATATCACGCACAAGGCAAGAAAATAATGTTATCTTTAGTAGACACAAGATAATATTACAATTCCCAATCCTCATTTTAAAAAATCTGTTTTCTTCCTTCAGTGTTCTCTTGGTCTGCTTTGACATGCTGGGCTATTAGGGAGACAGAATTAAATATGACCAAGCTTTGCATCTATTCACAAATTCCACATACAACCGAAACACAGTGCACTGCCCTCAAAAGCTACAAACAGACTGGTGTACTCAACTCTCATAAACTGTCACCAACCAGCCTCCTGTGGTAGTGGTGCCAGTCAGGTGGGGAAGTTAGAACTAAATCATGATTGTAGCTAAGTGATCAACTTAGCCCTTATGTCTAATTGTGTCAGGTAAGCTAATTGCATTGGTATTTTAAATATGTTCCTTTTAAAAGTAAAATAAAAATATAAAGGGTAAACAAAATTATATTAATAAAAAATAAAAGGGTTGGGTCTATAAAAATTGGATTCAAACAAAAAGCTGTACTGAAGGAGCTAGTAGGCCACATGTGGCCTTAAGGCTTTAGGTTCCCCACTTCTGGCCTAGATTTTTTTCCTATCACAAGAAATATCAATAGCCAACATTTGTTAAGAATGCTGCTGAAAGATTTTTTACATTTTCTCACTGAACTCTCTCAACAATGCTGTAAAATAAACACTGCCGACATCATCATCTTCATTTTAAAGATAAAGAAATCAAATCTCAGAAGGGTGACGTATTTCTTGTCCAAAGTTACACAACTTGAAGTGACTAAATTGACACTTGAATCAAAAGATTTAACTCTAGAGGTTCAAAAACCACTGCCCTCCACTCTCCTGTCTGATGTGTGTTAGAGGACTTGGGAGTCCCTACTACATACATCTAAAATGTGTGAGTCAGTTCTATCCATTGCATTGGATTGTCCTAAGTGTTCAATCAAAAGGATAGATATATGAGAGCTCTAAAAACACATGACACCAAGGGTGTTGTGGCAAATGCAAATGCCTGCAGAGGCCAGGCAGATGATGAGGAGCATGGCAGCCCCCCAGAACTCAATCCCCTCGTTGCTATGTAGCAAGGCTAAGAATGGCAAGATTTCCAATATTTCAAAAGAAGCCATTAATCAATAGTATTATATGAAATGTTCTAACTTTTTAAATATTGGTCTCTATTTTTAAAAGCCTTTGCAGATCAATAAAACAGGTCTAGGGGATCCTGGTTTGAGAAGGTCTTGTAGTTAATGCTTTGCAGTTAAAAGGCGATGGGAGGGAGACACTATTTACATGCACTTGGGTCATTATGGTAACTTCCTGGCACCTCAATTTACTAATCTGTAAAATGTGCCTGATGAAAGGAAGTCAGGATAGGTGTTGTCTTGATTCGCTTACCTTTACCTCTCTCCTAGAGATAAAAATCTTATATTGTCATATTAAAAGTCATGGTCAGGGTTTTGAGCAGCTTGCATTACATATGTTTAAACAGATGAAAAGCACTTAGATGAAATGTGTGTGATTCCATTTGATGCATCTTCCTGACAAGAGTGTCTTTTGTGCACATTTGCTGAGGAAAAGAGTGACTGGAAGAGGGGAATGCAAAATTGCCAAGTAGGTCAGCACTCCTAGAAGAGAACAGGTACAGCAACTGAGTCCAGCCATAGGGATGCATTTGGCAAAAGTTCAATAAGCAGGGATTGAAATTTGGAGACTGGTATGAAGGTACAAGATGTGGTTTTTAAAAGAGAGTACTTTAAGGCACATGGGAGATGTTTCCAAATATCTGAAGATCTATCAAATGGGAAGCAGATTAAATGTGTTCTGTGTGTCCCCAGTGTGGGTAGGGGGAAATACTAGAGATAGCTTTTGATTGAGTGATAGAAGTATTCTTATCTCTGCCAAATATGAACAAAGTTGTTCCAAGTGATAATGGTAGTGAGCTTGCTGTCTCTGGAAGTATTTAAACATGCTAGATGTTGTAGAAGGGATTTGGGTATCAAAAGTTAGAATGGGGCTTGGCACCTGTAGCTCAGCAGCAAGGGCAATAGCCACATACACTGAGGATGGTGGGTCAGAACCCAGCCCGGGCCTGCTAAACAGCAGTGACAACTACAACAAACAAAAAGCCGGGTGTTGTGGCGGGCACCTGTAGTCCTAGCTACTTGGGAGGCTGAGGCAAGAGAATTGGTTAAGCCTAAGAGTTTGAATTTGCTGTGAGCTGTGATGCCACAGCACTCTACCCAGGGCTACACAGTGAGACTCTGTCTCCAAAAAAAAAAAAAAAAGTTGGAACTGGGGTGATTGAGAAGAGGAGGGGCTCAAGATACTCAGTTTTCTCCAGCTTCTAAGTCTGAGTGCCCATTGGAATCACCTGAGAAACATATATTTTACACCAATTAAACAAAGAAATCCTGATTTGCCAGGTGGAAAGAGCCTGAGAATCTGTATTTAGAACCAGCAATCCAATGTGAAACACCCTGCTGGCAGGCACTCTAATTTACTTTGCTTATCCCATCATACTCTTGCTCACTGGTGCGCAGCCGCTGTGAATTCACACAGGGGGAAATTGAGGTTTTAAGATGTTATGCAACGGGTGAGGGTTAGGACAGAACTTGAATTCAGATATACTTTACTCCAAAGGTCTTAAGCACTTCTCACACAGGGCATCTTGCTGACATATAAAGTCTGCTGTTAGGATTAAGAGTTCTGTAAGGGTATGAAGGAAGCGCTCCAGGAAGGGAATTGCACCTGTCCAGATCTTTAAGCTGCTATAAAGTCTCAAACAGAAAAGTTGTAACTGACAGTCTCCTGCCTCACTCTTGAGCTCTGAAGTAGCTTATGTGGGATACGAGGGCAATTAATTAAAAGAACAGGGGGAAAAGGAGGGGGAAGAGGCGAAAGAAAACCTAAAAAAAATATGTTTTTCAGTGGAATAATATTTATCTGATCAATGCTCCGAGCTGCCCACCCATGTTTCATGAAAGTCTGACCTGAGAACCCTGCACAGTTTTCTGTAAGAAACTGGTTGGGCAGGAATGCGATAAATATGTAAAGCAAACCTCATAACACAAACACAATCAGGGTGACCTAGTTCAGAGGAAGGGCAGTGCCTGCGGGGCTGTAAATTTCAATTTCTGACGCCTCCCAACTGCAGAAAAGCAGAGTCGGCCCTTTGTGATGATCAAGCAGCTCTATGCGCCCTTTTAGTTTCTTTTTCTCTCCAGGATAGGACAACGGAAACGGGAAAGTCAATTTTCTTTTTATTCCAAACAGATTGAATTTTGCTAAGGTAAAATAGCCCCTGCCTAAGTAAAGGTCAGTCCAGCCTTGGATCTTTTTCTTCATTAACAAAAAATCAACACCAGCATTGTTGCTTCCAGGTCTTTTTACCAAACTGAGATACTTGGAGATGCTATCAGCAGAGCCCAGGGAGGCACTCATTACTTTACCCAAAAAGGCGAGAGCCAATTACTGCTGTGTCAATGCGTATTTATTTTTCATGTAAAAGCACGGAAAATACATTTCATCTTGCTAAATATAATACTATTAGGACTAGAGGAAATGATCTGTCTGTAAGGATCAATGGGACCATTCTACTGTCTAATTCTGCTTACTCAACTCTTTTGTGTCCTTCAGATCTAAAAGTACTAATCAAGGAAGGCAGATGGCCTCTCCCATGAGCCATGCGACTTTTCTCTTTACCAAAGTCTTGAGTTATGTTGATATCCTTTTAATGGCACAAAAATATGTGGGATCTCTAAACCGATTGCCTTAACATTTTGTCAATAAAATTAAGGAGAGACGAGAAGGAGTCAGGCAGACGGGTAAGAAGACTGCAGTAACAGAGCAATAAAACTGGAAAGAGGTGAATGGGGAGGTTGCTAGTTTCAGAGGCAGATTTTGTGCCTAGCACCATGGAAGCAGCAAAAATCAGTAAACATTTTCTAAAAACCATGAGGCAGTGGAAGCTTATCGAATAGAGATTTAACAAAAGTTTTCTAAACTGAATAGAATTTGGCAGCTCATCAGATAAAGAAACTAAAACTAATTTTAAATTCAAGGTTTGTCTGACTGTAATATTATTGGTAGGAGACACTAGGAAAAGTTCAGGTTTAACAGTAGAGGGACACCAAAGTTTGGATCTGACTAGTTGCCTTCGTCAATAATTGCTATTACTGCTGCAAATCAATGGAGAAAACTATATGAGAGACGGCCGGAAACTATAACGTTTGAGATGTCATTACAGTATCAACCAGGTACTTTTGAGAAGATGTCATTATAACACATAACTATGGCCTCTGATTTTAAGATATTTGGAGGAGAAATTTTAATATACTAAATGATTTTAAAAGTGTGAACTAAAAATCCAAGGGTATAATCTGATTGGTGGTAAGGTAGAAATAAAACCCAACTGTTATATAGACTAATGGATTGTCATTATTATAAATATTCCGAGTCCATGAAACTGCATTCAGGGATAATAAAATGATATTTTAGGATGGTACATCATTCAGAGCTCAGTTGGGAAAATAAAAACCATATTGTTTCAACAGAATAAGTTCAACAGAAGGAATTGGTAAGGTTATTACAAGGTCTTCTATTCCCAGCATCCTCTGCGTCCATTCAAATGTCTCCATGGCAACTTTCAGGGTCTTCATCTTTCCAAATTGCTGCCCTGTCTTGACTTAGAGATTGTGAATTCAATTTAGTTTGTAATTCTGCAACATGTAGCACAACTAAATATGGGGTCCTATTTATTTCTATCTCTAATTTTTAGAAAATTGCTTTTATTAAATATAATGTATGTAATATAATAAATAATTATACTAAAAAAGCTATCAAAGAAAAATCCATGTAATACTGGGAATTTATTGTGATTAGCTTATAACAGGCTCTCCTTTTTCTAAAAGTATTCATCATTTATAAAAAAAAAAAAAACACTATATTGGGCGGTGCCTGTGGCTCAAAGGAGTAATGCGCCGGCCCCATACACCAAAGGTAGTGGGTTCAAACCCGGCCCTTGCCAAAAACTGGGGGAAAAAAAAAAAAAAACAGTGTGTTGCATCAGCACATTGTGCCCCATAAATGCATTAATGTATACATGATCTATATGTTTATGATTTAATAAATAATAATAATTGAAAAATAAAAAAATAGTGTGTTGGAACCCAAATGCTCTAAATTATCCAATATGTTTATAAATAAAAGAGTAGAGCTTTTGGAATTTCTCACTTGAATGTCTTTTTACTTTTACCATCAAACTTATCCTGATGGTAGTAAAATACCTTCACATAAGTAGTCATTTAATTCTCCTTATATAGCAAGTGAACAGAATCGGGAAGTGAAAGGTATCAAGTATGTTACTGCATGAGTTAGTCACCACATGTTATCCCTGTTCTCTAAAACCCAGACCATGTAGGATCGCTTTAGGAAGAGTATAAGGTAATGTCATAGAGGGGAAGCAAAAATAAGAAAAAACTGATTTTGAAAGCTAAACCACAAACTGATAATACCAAATCTGGATTTCGTGCAAGCTCCTATTGACAAGTAACTACACCAGGACTTGCCAAGTAATCCTGAGCAATCAGTAAGGACAGTGCCCAGAGTTCAGATTCCCTTTGGCTTTGCTGCTGATGCCACTGCCAGCATCTGCCTTCACCGTCTCTGGATTTCCAAAAGATCCAAGGGTGAATGCATGGTCCCTGCTCTCTCGGAGCTTCCAGCCCAGTAGGAGGGAGAAAAACAATCAAATGCTCCAATACTGAATGTATTTTCACAATTGCCGTGTGTAATATGATGAAGCGGCTAGAGGCATTATGGGAGCTTGGTGACTTTCCCCAGGTTAGGGAGTGAGGAAGGTTCACAATCAATCCTAGACACAGGAGTAATTTCAAGTGAGTTACCATCTACCAGCCAAAGTGAACAGACACAAAGGCCCTGCCACAAGGCAGCTGATGACGTGACACTCTTGGGCAGGCTGGAGGGCAGGTCATCCGCAATGCACCTGCAGCCGACTCCCAAACCACCTTGGTGGAGAAGACTCCAGGAAGGCCATGGCCCAAGTCGGGAAGCTATTTGGGAGGATTCCAAGGATGGGAAGGAAACATTTGACAGCCAACATAAGGTCTATATCTTTATTAACAAAATCACTGCTCTGGGTAATGTTTCAATAAGAGCAAATGTTTCTGTTAATGCAGTTGCATTCAAAAGTAACAAATCCACTGCTTTACGTGGCAAGCCATGGTGACAGATCTGTTCCTAAATACTTCATTTCCTTAATTGAAGCTGTCTACTTCCTTAAGCATTAACTCACTGAATTCTGCCACTTAGATGAACCGCCTGAAGCACACATATATTCCTTATGATTCCACAAAACTCGCTTCTCTATAGTTCCTTTTTGTTTTATTGCACGAGCTTTATGGTGGTAAAAGGTTGCAAACTGTCATTTGTCACTTTTTAATGGCAGTAATCTAGCATCTAATGAGCAAAACTCACAAGCCCGCCAGGAAATAGAGACTCGGGAGATAAAGCTGGAGGCGCAAATGGGAGAGACTTTATAAAGAGGGTAATTGTGGCTCAGACATAGAAAATCAGGCTGAGAAAACAGGCTCCAGGGTGTGCTTGGGAGGAAAACACAAGGCAGAAACTTTAAAGGCAGCTTATTGATGGATGTAGACCGTACTAAAGAGGGCAGCTGGTACCATAGTAGTAACTGAACAAAACAATAACCATCTCGGTAGTAGTAACCCTGATTTATCAAGTGCTGTGTCCTGTGGGCTCATGACTATGCCAAGGGTCTTGCCACATGACCTCGTTTGATCATTACAGAGATCACATGGATTGTTGAAATAATCCAACTCCTCTGAACTTCAGTTTACAAGTCTCCAAAATGGAAATATACTAAAGAACCCTAAAATCACAGGCCACAAAAGCAAAAATAAACCAATGAGACTGCACCCAACTAAAAATCCTCTGCACAGAAAAGCAAATGATCCACAGAGCAAAGAGAGAACCTGTGGGGGGGAGGAAAATATTAGCAAACCATACATCTGAAAATGACTACTATCCAAAATTTATCAAGAACTCAAATACCTCAAAAGCAAAAGATGAAAACAAGTAACCTGATTTTAAGATGGGCAGAAGACTGACACAGACATTTCTCACAAGAAGACATGCAAATGGCCAGCCTATCCAGGCAGATCTCAGAGACACTGCTCATTTTCTTCCAGACCGCTGCAGTCCAGCAAAGATCTAAATAAAGCAAGTCACACAATTTTTTTTTCCCAGTGCGTATAAACACTATGCTTACACTATGCTATAGTCTAGTAAGTGTGCGATAGCATTATGTTTTTAAAAAAAAAATGTCTATACCTTCATTTAAAAATATTTTATTGTTAAAGCTACAGTGAGTCATAATCTTTTTCCTGGTGGGGGGTTTTGCCTTGATGCTGATGGCTGCTAACTAGTCAAGGTGGTGGTTGCTAAAGGTTGGGATGGCTGTGGCAATTTCTTAAAAGAAGACAACAGTAAAGGTTTGTGCATCAGTTGATTCTCCTCATCATAAAAGGTTCTGCTGTAGCATGTAATGCTGTTTGATAGCATTTGACACACAGCAGAACTTCAAAATGAGAGTCAGTTCTCTCAAATCTTGCTGCTACTTTATCAATGAAGTTTATGTAATATTCTAAGTCCCTTGTTGTCATTGCAGCAGTGTTCATGGCATCATCACCAGGGATAGATTCCATATCAAGAAACCAATTTTGCTGCTCATTCCTAAGAAGCAATTCATCCATTCAAGTTCGATCGTGAGATTGCAGCAATTCACTCACATCTTCAAGTCCACTTCAAATTCCAGTTCTCTTCCTATTTCCATCACATCTGCAATTACTTTTTCCACTGATTTCTCAAAACCCACCAAGTCATCCATGAGAGTTGGAATCGAAATTTCTGTATTTCGATCTCCCCTCAAGAATCACCAGTGTTCTTAATGACATTTAGAATGGTGGGTGAATCCTTTCCAGCAGGTTTTCAATTTACTTCAGTTCCACCCAAGTTGCTGCAAAAGACATAATTGTGTTTCTCTTTATAGCTAAGTAGTATTTCAGGGTATATATATATATGCCCCATTTTCTTTATCCACTTTGTGGGTAGCTAGCTTGATGCCATATTATTGCAATTGTGAATTATGCTGCAATAAACATGAGTGCAAGTGTCTTTTTTATATCATTATAATGACTTTTTTTCTTTTGGGTAGATACCCTGTAGTAGGGTTGCTGGACCAAATGGTGGGTCTATTTTAGTTCTTTGAGGACTCTTTACTCTGTTTTCCTTAGAGGGTATACAAATGCACATTCCCACTGATGGTATATAAGCATTCCCTTTTCACCACCATCATGACTAGTCTGACTGGAATAGCGTGGCATTTAACTGTGGTTTTAATCCTCATATTCCTGATGATTAATAATGTTGGGCACTTTTTCATGTTTGTTGGCCGTTTGTATATCTGCTTTAGGAAAATATCTGTTCATGCCTTTTGTCCACTTTTTGATGGAATTATTTATTTTTTTGCTGAGTTGTTTGAGTTGCTTATAGTTTCTGGATATTAGTCCTTCATCAAATACATAGCTTAAAAATATTTTATCCTATTCTATACATTGTCTACTTCTTTAATTATTTCTTTTTCAGAAGATTTTCAGTTTAACTAAGTTTCATTTATTTATTTTCATTTTTGTTGCATTTCCTTTTGGGGTCTTAGTCGTAAATTCTTTGCCAAGGCCAATGTCCAGAAGAGTTTTTCCTAGGTTTTCTTCTAGAATTCTTATTATTTTAGGTTTTACATTTAAGTAGTCAATCTATCTTAAATTAAGTCTTACATATGGTGAGAGATAGGGATCCAACGTTATTCTTCTGCATGCGGCTATCCAATTTTGCTAACACCATTTATTAAAAAGGATGTCTTTCTCCCAGAGTGTGAGCTTTTGTCTGCTCTATTGAGTTGGTTATAAGATCAGTTGGTTATAAGTATTTGGCTTTATTTCTGGCTTCTCTATTCTGTTCTATTGGCCTAGGTCTACTTTTTTTTTTTTGAGACAGAATCTCAAACTGTCACCCTTGGTAGAATGCCATGGTGTCATAGCTCACAGCAGCCTCAGACTCCTGGGCTAAGCAATTCTCTTGCCTCAGTCCCCAAAGTAGCTGGGACTGACTACAGACACCTGTGACAATGCCCAACTATTTTATTTTTGTTGTTGTTGCAGTCGTCATTGTTGTTTAGTTGTCCTACCCTGGGCTTGAACCCACCATCCTTGGTGCATGAGGCTGGCACCATAACCACTGTTCTATGGGCACCAAGCCATTGGCCTATGTTTACTTTTATACCAGTACTGTGCTCTTTGTTTGCTATAGCCTTATAGTATAATTTGAAGCTGAGTGATGTGATGTTTGCATGATTTGTTCTTTTTGCCTAGGATTTCATTAGCCATTCTGGCTCTTTTTTGGTTCCATATGAATTTTAAGGTTGTTGTTTCTAACTCTGCAAAAAAGTACATTAGTAATTTTGTAGGAATTGCATTGAACCAGTAAATCACTTTGGGCAGTATGGGCATTTTAACAATGTTGGTCCTTCCCATCCATGAGCACGGGATGCTTTTCCATTTGCTTGTATCATCTACAATTTCTTTCATCAGTCTTTTTTAGTTTTCCTTTTAGATATCTTTTGCCTCCTTGGCTAAGTAGCTCCTAAGTAGTCTCACTTTTTTCAGCTATTGTTAATGAGATTGAGTTTTTAATTTGATTCTCACCTTGGCCATTATTGGTGCATAACAGTGCTACTGATGTGCAAACATTGATATAAAATCAGTGGATCAATGTATGCAAACCAGTTGAGATTTTGCTAAATTCATTTATCAAATCTAGAAGTCTTTCAAAGGAATTTTAGGGTTTTCTAGGTATAAATCATATCACCAGCAAACAGATACAGTGTGACTTCCTCTTTTCCAATTTGAGTGCACTTTATTCCTTTCTCTTGACTGACTTCTCTGGCTATTGAGCATTATTGGTGTGGGCATTTAGCAATATAACCTCTCTAGTACTGTGTTGAATAGAAGTGGTGACAAAGTGGACATTCTTGTCTTTTTCCAGTTCTTAGGGAAAAAGTTTTTACCTACTCAGCATGATGCTGTTTATGAGTTTGTTGTAAACAGCCTTTATTATTTTTAGCTATGTTCCTTTTATGCTTAGTTTGTTGTTTGAGGGGGGGTTATCATGAAGTGAGGCTGAATTTTATTGAATGCTTTTTGTGCATCTATTGAAATGATTATATGTTTGTTTGTTTTTAATTCAGCTTGTGAGGTGAATCACATTTATTTACTTACATATGCTGAATCATTCTTGTATCCCTGGAGTGAAAACCACTCAATCATGTGAATTATGTTTTTGATGTCTGCTAACTCAGTTTCCTAGTTTTTGGTTGCAGATTATTACATCTACGTCTATCAGGAATATTGGCCTATGGTTTTCTTTTTGTTGTTATGTCTTTTCCTGGTTTGGGTATCAAGGTGATACTGGTGAATGAGTTAAGGGGGATTTCCTCCTTCTCAATCTTTTGGAATAGTTTCAGTGGGATTTGTATCAGTTCTTCTTTGAACATCTGGCAAAACTGGGCTGTGAAACCATCCAGTCCTGGAATTTTTTTCTTTGGGAAACATTTTATCACTGATTCAATCTCACTAATCGTTATTGCTCTATTCATGATTTCTATTTCTTCCTCATTCAAAATTGGGGCAGTTGTATGTTTCCAGGAATCTCTCCATTTTCGCTAGATTTTCTAGTTTGTGTCCATACAAGAGCCAATTATAGTCTTGGATGATCTTTTGTCTTTCTCTGGCATTAATTGTAATGTCTCTGTTTTCACGTATGATTAAGTTTATTTGACTTATCGCTCTTCTTGGTTATTCAGTGTTATCCTTCTTTTCAAAAATTTTTTAAATTTCTATCATGATTTCATCATCAACCTGATATTGAATGTCTGATGGCATTGCCCCTTTCTCCTCTCAAAAATCCACTCAGAATAAGTAATATAAGTTTTAACTTGATAAGCTAGATAACATCGATAACCCTGAACAATATGTGGGACATGGCCAAAGCGATATAGTGAAATAGGAGCAAGAAAGGATAACGGCAGCTAATGTTTTCAAGTACACATTACAAGCAAAGCAGAGCAAAGGTCTCTGGAGTACATTTCATACCCTGAGGAGAAAACCAATAACTCCTCTTTGGGAATACTGGAAATGCTAACTTGGGTGTCAGTGGGGGCTCCTTGGACCACATAAGCAGAAAAAGAAGCAAGGCTGAGAAGCTGAGTGAAGAATCACAGCAAAATCTGCCATATTTGCAATAAATTCTCTCAGGAAGATATAGTAGACTAGATAAAGTCTGCATTAGTGTCATCCTACAAGAGTTGACCTCTATTCTCTTGGGAGAAGTAAAAGAAAAGCCGAGTTATACTCACAACATGGGCCTTAAATGAATCCACTGTGAGTCAAGTACATGTCCAGCTCACCCTTAACACTGCCCTGGCTCTTCTGTCAGATAACATGCCTACCAATAGCAAATCCAGAGAGAGCATACCTCTTCCAAAAATAGGTAACATAAATATGTATCAACTCATAAAGTATCTCTATAATAAATGTGACGGAGGAAGGACAAGAACAGGAACAACAAATGGAAGACGCTAGATGGAAGTAGAAGAATCCAAGTAGAATATGAGGTTCGATCTGACCAGATAAATGTTACCAAGGATCAGATTTAAATTTTTTTAATAATTTTTTTAATATTGCCAAGAAACTTTTTAACATAAAACTTAAAGCAGTTTAATAGAAGCAAAACAAAAACTCTAAACAATGAGCTAAAATGGCTTTGGGAAGATAAGACCATAGAAAGAGCTAAAAAACTATTCTCAGGAGAGAGAGAAACAGAGGAGAAACAGAAGAATATCACTGGAGAAATGAAGGTCATGTTGAGAGAGTAGCACAAAGAAAACTATGCATGGCTGAAAGCTCATGAGAACCACAGATGATAGAGTTGGCCATGGGGAGCCAATAGGGTGTGCAGCATCATTTGTAAAGCAAAACGACTATTTAACTTTCACATTTCAGTGGAGGTGTCATTTCCTCACAGAGGCTTTCCCCAAACACCCAGGCCAGGTTTGCTGTCCTTGGTATTATCTCCCATAACTACCAAGATCACATAACTAGTTAGTGATATAGTCAGGATTCAGGCCCAAGGAGCCTGGTGCTGAAATCTACACTCAAGAGAGACCAGCTCTGCAGGCCACTCACTAATACATCTAATTGTATTTTACTCATACCTAATAGCTCAGAGTTTGTTTTGTTCTCAAAGTTTTTATAAAAACAAGTATTAATTCTCCAATGCTCTCCTAAGGTACCCCGACACATATCTTAGGTTTCCATCCTGTGGCCCCCAGAACCTAGTACAACAGATGCCCATTGAAATCATTCAATAAACAATAATAAACACACATGGACATGTGGGGAGTCCGTGTAAATGCAGATTGACTGTACTGCCATATAGTACACAAGTAGCAAATTGAAGGAGAAAAGCCAGGACTGACTCTACGCCCTGGTCCTAACCACTGGATCATTATCTGTCTCTAATAAATTATGTGTAAAATTTCTGAGGTTATAAGGGGAAGCCACACACAGACCTTGAAATAGCTATAAAGGGTGAATAATGCATGCTCTATATTTAATGCATGAGAAAGCAAAATGCAGAAAATTGCACAGAAAGAGGTCAAATTCCTGTCTCTGAAAGAAGGATGCAATCAGTCTTCCCAGTAAATGAATCACACTGGTTGTCATATATTTTTAAACATCTGAACAGCACTCCAGGGATCCATACAGCCTGTTTTTCTCTGATCTCTTTGTTGCAAGCTCATGCCTGATCATGAGCATAATCATCTGCATACGCGATGCCAAGGGTTTTGCATCCTTCTAAAAAGTAAGCACCACAGTCAGATTTCCTATAAAACTGGCTGCCACGTTGCAACTAAAGGAAAAAATAAATCTCACTGTCTAGATGATAGCCTGCATAACCGAAGCCAGGGAATAGAAACAAGATCCAAGAAAATGAGATCTTTGACCACATAATTTTAACACTGCCAGATTATTCATCTTTTTTCCTTAAAACGCAATACTTTACACAGACATTACTTTTGCTACCAAATTATCGCTTTGAAAAAGTTAATAATTCAGAAACATTTAAGTATGTTTTAAATTGTTGATACAATGAATGCATGAGATGCCATAATCAGATAATCTTCCCAGGCTGCAAGTTTGGTGTGATTGCTTTAGTCTCAGTGACCAGAGAGAAGGGAGGCATTAAAGAGACACTCTCAGTTATCTGGCCCCCAGAGAGTCAGCAACAGCACTAGAAATGGCTTAAGAAGATGCTATGACTTTTATTTGGACAGAGACATTTCTTATAGTTTTGTAGATACTTACATGCTTAATAGATACATAGATGCTTTATATTCTTTTACTTTAAAACTTTTTTTAAAATTTAAATAGGAGATCTTTTTATTGCCGATACTTAAGTCTTTAATCTGAAGCTCACTGGTAAGGGAGAATGTTTTCATGTCATAGTGATGTGATGATGATGGTTGTGGGGATGATGAGGATAATGACAATTTAATGTACTGAATACGCACCAGGTGGCAGGCACCCTCCTCCTGAATACTTTACACATGCTACCTAATTTAATTCCCATGGGGTTGGTAGTATCATTATTTCCCATTTTACAGATGTGAAAACTGAGGCACAGAGTAACTTAGCTAAAGTCACACACTAGTATGAGTCATAGTTGCTACAACCACTGTAATGCGCTGCTTCCTAGCAACAGCTACCAATTACGTACATGCCAATGGGCCCCAGGGGGAGCATTTTCTCATTCAATCATCACCAAAACATAAAACATAATAGATCTTTGTATTCTCATTTTATGGATGAGAGAACTGAGTATTGTAGAGATCAGTAAGCATACTTCTCCCATCGTTTAATTCTTAACTCTCCACTGAGATATAAGTCTTCATGCATTAAAGGATATTTAATTCTGACCATTTTATGAATTGATTTTTCTTATTTCCTCTGGTGATGTTTCATTCCCAATTCATCTCAGTACATACAGAACCTGTGCATTCAGAAGGACTTGTTGGGCCCTGCTAAGAGTCTTCTGGCTTCAGGACCCCAACTATACATTATCTACCAGTTGGCAGCCATGCTTCCCTGAAAAAGAGACCCTTGTGGAATCTTGAGAAACTCTGCTAGAGGATCCAGAGGCTAAGTGAGACTGAGGCAATGGGAGTGATGTCACTGGCTTTTCCATCCTGCCTCTAATTGCCCAAATCGGAGCTGTGCAGTGGAGGGAAAAAGAACTGAGGGTACCTGGCACAGTCAGTAAAGCCTTTGTGTTATGGACCTCTGAGTAAGTAACCCTGGGGTATGTCCCATCTCTCTCCTCCAATAGGACTCTCACTCGCAGCCGTATCTCCATGGCAACCAAGGAATGCATCCATGGGAATATGTTTCTCTGCCTTTTCCACCTGCCTTGGAGTTAAATTCATTAACCCCTTTCTTTGTCAGAACATAATAACTCTTTCCAGCCTTTGAACTTAGGATTGGATCGTGAAATCCTAGAAATCAAACTGTTTCATGCCCTTATCATGCAGCCTGTCCCCCCGGTGTATGAACTTGAGCAAATTTGCTTAAGATTTAAAACCTAGTCTAATTCCTCATCTATACAAAGAGGACAGAAATATTAGTATATTGACAGGATTGAAGAGGATAATATACGAAAAATAAAAGGACAACGATTGTGCTTTAGAAAGGCTCAACAAGTGTTAGCACCACCACTGGAGAGCTCAGGGCAACTTTGCATGCTTTTAGCAGCATAAGGCATGGATTAAAATAATGGACTTGGCAGATGTGCCCCAGCCTTTGATTCCCAAAAGTTCCCAAAGCCCCTCCTTCTAGGATAGCATAGCACCTCCCACAGAGTAACTCTCCAATTATGTTTTCCAGCTGGCTCACTGAGGGGTATCTTAGAAGCCTGGTGCAGATAATTGGGGGACATCCAGATTACAGAACCTTGTGGTGAAACACATTGCTTAATAAACTAGCCGCGCCTGCACCCTGCAAGCCCAGTACCTTTGGTGACAGAAGAGAACTGGCTTTAATTATCTAAGTACTCCCTTCTAAATTGACTTCCTGCTTGAGAAAAGGAGTTAAAAGAAATTGAAGAAAACTACTTCATTCCTGTCTTAGGCTCTCCAGGACGAGACTAAGGAAGATCTCACCTCTGCACACCACCAGTCAGGGGGCAAGACTGCCCAGTCTCCTGCTAGGAAATCTGAGATAAGAGGTCTGAGTGAATGATCATGAGTGTTCAATTGTTCCACGAAAGTTGCCTTCCTAGGAGGCTCAAAAAGGGAAGAAATCTAGGCGACCTCGCTGATGGGCACTAATGGGAGCAAAGCCCTGTCTGCAACAAATGGCAAAGCTAAAAGGTCTCATGCTGTGTTTTTTTCTTTTTAATGGTGCCATATGTCAACTAACCACAAAGTGATGGAAAATCAATACTTTCTACATTTTTCCACTGGATACCATCTAGCCTAATCCAGTTCATTGACCTGAGGTGACACACATGAGCAACTTCTGTTCACAGGTCTTCACGCCTGCCCTGTCAGCCTTGGGATGCTCCTCACCCCCCCCCCTTCACTATTCAGCCCCTAAACTCAGAGCACCGTCTAGTGTCTACGCCTCCCAGGAGGTTTTCCTCGAGGATTTTGCCCTCCATAAATCCAAAGGAATTTATCTTCTCTACCAACCAATGCTTCTTACATAGGATTATTTAATCATTTTCTGTAAGTGCTAGAAAGAAATGCTTTTCTTCCTGTTAATTATTTAAAAATAAAAACTACATCATACATTTCTCCTTTTATTCAGTGTAATAGGCTCAGTATATTTGTTGGTAAATTCATAATGACTTCTGTTTATATAAAAGCTAAAAAATTGAAACATTTCCCAATAAAATATTCTTTCCTCATCTCTGACCTTAAGAACACAGCATTTTAAAGTCAGAAGGAATCTTAGGTATTCCTTATTCAACTTCCTCATTCCTTAGCCGAACGGACTGAGACTAAGAGGGTTGAAGTGATTTGATTAAGGTCAAACAGCTAAAGAGCCCAGGTCTACAGACTTGAACTGTGCTTATCAAGTGGCCTCAGTTCAGTAGAGGAAAAACCAGATTGGGAGGGAGCTGGCATCAGGCCAAGTCCCTATTCTTTCACTAATTCATTATGTGGCTTTCAAAAAGGCATTTAACACTTTGGTCTCAAAGTCTACAGTGCAAAGAGAGAGATGATATATCCTACATAATTTAACTCAGAGTTTGGCAAACTACAATCCAGAAGCCAAATCCAATGTGCACCTGTTTTTGTAAATAAAGTTTTATTGAAATACCCATTAATTTGCCTATTGTCTATAGCTGCTTTCATGCTACAAAGGCAGAGTTGTGAAAACAGTTAACATAGAAATCATGTCACCCACAAGGCTAAAATATTTACTATTTGACACTTTATAAAAAAAAAAATTCCTTGATTCCTAATCCAATCTATATGTAGTGTGGTTGTATGAATCTGATATAGTTCAACATTTTATGCAAAAGACTCTTTGAAACTATAAGTTGCTATATTCACATTGCAAAAATTATTATTATTGACAGCAATAATAATAATAATAGCAATGGTAAATCATGAAAGATCATTACAATAAGGGCAACTAAAATTTTCTTTGTTTAATAGGAAGCATCTAAATGTCAGTATTGCTTGATTTAAGATTGCTTCCAAATTGTTCATAATAACATGTTTTTGCAGACCCAAGTTATAACTTTAATAGATTCCAGAAATCATCCAGAAATAATTAGATCATTCATGCATAAAAAACAAAATGACTGTTTTCAAAAGAACAGCAGGTCATCCATGGAAGAATCTGCTCTCACTTTATCACTACTTTGACTCGCCAGGTGGTCACCACTCTGTGATGTAAGTACATGTAACTACCATGTCATGAATAAATATTCACCACAAAATATTGACCTACACAATCCAATCTTTGATGCTTAGCTCTGTTGCTCTAAATGGACATTTTTCAAAAAGAGGCTGAAAGCTCCAGGTGGTTGCCCTGGTTTGTTCTCTGAGAATGGCCATTAGCCAAGGAAATCAAACTATCCTCAGGAAAATGAGAAAATTAATCATTTGCCAAGACCAGTTCACTTCCCATCCCATTCTTGGTAGCTGAGTTAAAGTGGTAGCGGAAATAAAGGCTCAGAGTTCAGAAGACCTAATTCTGCTCAGCAGCCCCTACATGGACCAGGAGTAAGGTAGTTAACCATCCCAGACCTCAGCTTTCTCAGTGAAAAGAGGAGCCCCAAAAGTCTTTTGAACAGCTAGTAACTTCCTTCCATCCTTCATGAGTATTAGGGGGAGAAAGTTAAAAAAAAAATGAAATGATAAAAGTGATAATCCAACTTGGAACACTCTAGTTCTAAAAAGCCTAAAATTCTATGTAATTGCAAAATGTATTACATATAAAATGAGTTACCATGTAGATAGTACTAATTATATTCCAGACAGCATTCTAAACACCCTCATTAAGAAAATAAAAAACATGGTGCTTTTGTAAGTTCTTTACATGCATTACTAAACAAATTCACCTAACATCCTATGAGGTAGGGGCTATTAGTATCATCACTATTTTACATATGAGAAAAGAGACACAAAAAAGTGAAGTTAATTGCTTAAGGTCATTGGCTTATGAATGGTGTGGGTGGAAATGTGGGAGAACAAAGCTGAGGAGTAGAGGCAGAGGAAGCTGTCCTCTTGAAGGATTTATTTAGATAGGGATTTATGAAATATTTTAACAATTAGGGAATGCAGATTGTGAGGCAAGGGATAAAGGATAGAGAGAAGATGTGGATATCTCAGAGTATGGGGATGTGGAGTATCTCAGAGGGTATGTGTGCAGAGAGACCACAATGCATATCAGTAGCCCCAAAAGTCTGTTGAACACCAACAACATGGGCCTTGGATAATAAGGGCAAGAAAAGTCTTACCGAGGCCTCACCTTTCTCTCACAGGGCGCCTGTACAAAGGTCTCTAGGAACAAATGAGTCAGTGTGAGATGTGCTGGGAATAGCATGGGTAGCTGGCTCCTCGATGAGAGGAAAAACCTCTCGGGGTTAGATAAGAACAATCTTTCTCCCCTACTCCCAGTATGGGTACGATGTCAGCCTATCTGCCCTGCAGGGACCTGGAGACTTCATTGCCTCCTGCGGAAACTGTGTGCATGGTCAAGCCTGCTGTCTGCTCTTGCATTCTGCTTCTAAGCTTTGCTCTTTGTTCCACTGACTGCATCCCAATTCTTTAGTTTATAAATAACTTAGAGTAGAGTAAAAATAGTTACAGCAACCTAGCTGAAGTGGTTAAAGAGTAGCTGAGTTAAAAAGTGGTAAATACCATAAGGAGGACAATGTACAGTGCTGCTTTTGTTCTCATTATGATCACTGATTTGCGGGTGTGAAGACAATGTATGTAATAAATACTGAGTTGACCCAAAACCAGGGCCTTCACCTTTCTCACATTGGTGGCATTGGTCCTCTGGGTCAACACTTGTTAAATCCTACTTTATCTCTTTGTCTTTATTTCCTTCATCCTCTCATCTCCACCAAGCACTGGGGATACCCATGGGTTGTGTGGGGGCTGGCCCCCTACAAGTGGAATTGCTGGGATTCAGACCCAGACCATCTAGAGCTCATTATATTAAACACTGCATTTTACCACCACCCCTGCTGGGGTAGAAGAAATATGACAGGTTCAGGCATGATTGCACTCTTTGGTCAGTGCTACCCAAATGTAGCACTCTCATGCTTCAGAAAAGGGAGATGATTAACCAAAAAAAAAGACTTTCAGGGGGTGGGGGTAGCACAAAAGCACCTATTTCCTCATTGTTACATAGCAAATAGGCATTCACAGGTGGGGGATGGGTTGGCACAGGCCATCTGCAACTGATGGGAATGGCACATATAAAGTCATCAGGAACAAAGAATAATAATAACAGTCACTCACCATTCCTATTGTATAGGACCCTTGGGGCCTACAGTCTCTTATTTGATTTATAAGCCACCTTTCCAAGGTATGTTGTAGATAACATGTTACTTACAAATATTTTAGAGTCCATCTCCTAAAACCTATCTGTTGAGTGTAAGGGCATTTTCCTACATATCTAAAGCATCATTTTTGAACTTAAGAACAATTATAATAATTCCCTGATATCATCTAATATTAATACTTATATCTCCATTGTCCAAGAAATCTTCAGTTACTTTTTTTCAAACTGGAATTCAATTGAGTTCTTCCCATTGTGTTTTTTTTTTTTATGTCACCATGATTTTTATTTCTTTTATCATCTCCTTTCACATTCCCCTTTGGATGGGTAGAATTCTCCTTATTCCTCCCTTTTACTCCAACCAGTTGCAAAGGTGTATCAGTGTTATGTTTCATGCTTTCAGAGGTTATTCTTCAATGTTAGCACACACACCTGCCCTCGGAAAGTTAAAAGCTGATCACCAACCTACTAACATAAGGACCTTAAAAGACCTTCACTAAAATCATACCCTGTTATCGCTCACTTTACTGGTTTCTAATATTTGGAATTTAGCTTTTTAAAAATCCTCTATTTGTGCTAATAGTTGCTGCAGTGAATATTATGGTCACACTCACTACTTACTTACATTTATATCTATAGTTAACCAGTTTGTGCATTCATAACAGTTTCCTCCTTTTCACTCTTTTCTTTGGGGGTTACTATTTTCATACTAAAGTATACTCTCAAATAGTTCTTTCAAGATTAATTCAAAACAAAAAGCAAGATAAAGAGGATTGGGGAAGATTATGCTAAATGAACTAAGCCAAACACAGATAAACAAATACTGCATGTTCTCACTTATATGTGGAATCTAAAACAGCTGAACTCACAGAGGCAGAGAGTAGAAAGATGGTTACCAGAGATGATGGGGGGCAGTGAGGGGAATGAAGAGATGACAGGCAAAGGATACAAAGCCTCAGTTAGACAACAGGAATACATCTGATGCTTTCTTTTTCTTTTTGTGAGATGAATTACTCAGCAAGGAGAATATAGCTAATAAGAGAGCTATGCATTTAAATTTCACCAAGAGAGTACATTTCAAATATTCTTATCACGAAATTGTTAAATGTCTGAGGTAATAAATATCTTAATTGACTTAATTTAACTATTCCACATCTTATTCAAAAACCAGCACACCACTTTGTACCCCATAAATATGTACATCTACATTATCAATTTTAAAAAGCAGATAAATATAAAATTTTACAAGAGTGCACAGTGCGACTAAGATGAAGAAAGGGAGACGCAATCCGGGCCAAGTTTCAGGGAAGGCTTCCCTGAAGAGTAATGATTGAGCGGAACTCTATAGGATGAGCAGAAAATAGTTACTGAAAGTAGGGTGTGAGCAGGAGACAAAAGGTATTCAAAGCAGAGGGAAATCACAAAGGCCCCGAGGGGAGCAGAACAAGGACTCACATAGACATCACAAAGATCAGTGACAATGAAGCTCATGGGGGCTTGTGTGGGATGAGCAGAAAGAGGTAGGTGGGGGGGACCATGCAGAGTGTTATGGGCCACAGTGATGACATGGGATTTTATCCTAAGAGATAGAGGTAGTCAGTGGAAGGCTGTCCTCTGACTCATGGTGTGCAGAATGGGTTGGTGGTATAAGAAAAAATGAGAGTCATACTGAGGGGCTGTAGGACTAATCCAGGCAGGAACTGAGGGTGAATGACTTTGACTAGGGTAAGGTGCAGGGGTAATCAGCAAACCCATCAATGACAAGCTGGGTATGATGGGTAATGAGGAAATGGGGAGGGGATAAGGGGGAGGAGGATATGGGACAGGCACTAACTTTGTATTCAACTCAATACCACACAAGGGCAGTTAGGAAGAATTCAACCAGATTGGCCTTCTCAAATTCATTGCCTGCCCCTGTTTAAAATGAACTTAGAGACCCATAAAACCAATTCCAATTAGACCCCTTTATTCCTCTCCAATAAAACTGAAAACTTTCATTAGATCCAGTAAAATTTTTAACAACATCTTCTTAATTCCCTCTTTAAAAGGTCATTTTTACCTGGTCTAAATACAATAATTATTTGATAGTAACAAATGTCTTCCTAATTAAACAATTATTTTATTATATATTATCAGCTTAAAAATGTTTAAAGTCTCAGATCTATCAGGAAAATAAATTATTTTACTTACAAGAGTTGGACTGAAAAACCTGATCTTTCCTGCACAAATGAGGCAGAACTGACCACTTCAATGTGAGGCAGGACTACCAGGCTCTGTGGCTGAGGAGTCTGTTTCCTCTGGTGAATTCCTTTGCCTGTACTTGTATATGCCTATCTGTGTCTTATATGTATATGTGTGCATGTGTGTATACAGGAAAGATAAGTGTCCATGAGACATGAATCTTCTCCTATCCCCATAACTAAAATACTCCTCCAAAATCCCTATGTCAGAAAAGAGCCTGAAACCCCTAATAGTTAAAGGCAAACATGCCTCAGAGAGGTGAAGTAGGAAACTTTGGACAGCTGTAAATGACTCCATGGGAACATATGTATCAGATCTTTCATCTTCTTTAGCAGCAGAGAATAAAGCATTAGAGCCATGGAGGCTTTGATGGAGGGCACATTAAAGTCATAAATCAGAGACCTAGCTCTTTCAGGCAGTGTGATGGAAATATCTAGAGTGCTGGACACTAGGGCTCAGTTGGTTGAAAGAATGGTAACCAAAGACCAAATTTCCAACATCACAACTTTGCAGAAACCAGCCCCAATTCCTAACTAAATCATCTCTTAAAGTGGGATTTGGTTTCTGTTCACATGGACAGGCTTCTCTAAGACTTGTCATGACCCAACCTACTGTCCTAGAAGTTAGTTATCTTTATGTTATGAGAATAAAGGGGCTCTAATAATGTGGAATGTGCACCCAGCTTTATGAGTTTGTTTTCTAGTAGCAGGAATAGACTTGTGCAGACCCAGGTGGGGAACCTATGTTCTCAAGGCCACATGTGGCTCTCCAGATCCCCAACTGCAGCCCCTCAACCAAATCCAAACTTCACAGAACAAGTCTCTTTATTAAAAGGACCTGTTGTGTAAAATTTGGATTCATTCAAAAGGCCACACCCAAGAATCCAGAAGACCATAGTGGCCTTAAGGCCACAGGTTTACCACTCTTGGATAAAAAACTCAGGTGGGGGATAAAGTGTAGGCTGTCTTTGGCCATGGAACTGAGAAGTGTGATATAAATCATGAATTCTTCTTTGTTCACCCATTCATTCATTATTCAACTATGCCACAGCTATATCCTGAGCACCTACCTGTGCCAGGCTCTTTGCTGGAGACTGGGGACATAGGCAAACAAGACAGCCTAGTCTGCCCTCATGAGGATAAAATGCAGTGGTGATCATATACTTACATGATGAATCTGTAGTTAAGCACATAAAAACACAAAAAGTGGTAGTTTCCAGGGGGTGGGAGGGACAGGAAAACAGGGAATATTTAGTCAAAGGGTACAAAATTTTGGTTACACAAGATGAATAAGAGGTCTATTATACTGCATGGTGCTTATAGCTAACAATACTGTACAGTATGCTTGAAATTTTACTAAGATGGTAGATCTTATATTGTGTTCTTATCACAAAAAAAACAATAATAATAATCAAAGACAGTAAGAAGAAACTTTTAGAGGTAACGGATAGGCTTATGGCATGAATGGTAAGGATGAGTTTTTTTATTAATTCATAGCTGTGTATATCAATGCGATGATAGGGCTCAATGTGCTGGTTTTATATACCATTTAAAATATTTTCATCTAACTGGTTAACATAGCCTTCACTGCATTTTCTTAGTTATTATGTTCAGACACTTATACTCTACACTTGGTAAATTTAACATGTACCCTTGTAAAATGCACCGTAGTTGTGTTGCCACCAATTACCCTCCCTCCACCCATCCTACCCCTTCCCCTCCCCATCCTCTCCTTCCTGCCCCCTTCTTGGGCTAGAGTTCGGTTATAGCTTTCATATGAAAGCTATAAATTGGTTTCATAGTAGGGCTGAATACATTGAATACTTTTTCTTCCATTCTTGAGATACTTTGCTAAGAAGAATATGTTCCAGCTCCATCCGTGTAAACATGTAAGAGGTAAAGTCTCCATTTTTTTAAGGCTGCATAATATTCCATGGTGAACATATACCACAATTTATTAATCCATTCCTGGGTTGATGGGCACTTGGGCTTCTTCCATGACTTAGCAATTATGAATTGGGTTGCAATAAACATTCTGGTGCAACTATCTTTGTTATAAAGTGATTTTTGGTCTTCAGGATATATACCTAGTAGAGGAGTTGAAGTATCAAATGGCAGGTCTATTTTTAGATCCCTAAGTGTTCTCAAAACATCTTCCCAAAAGGAATGCATTAGTTTGCATTCCCACCAGTAGTGTAGAAGTGTTCCCTTTTCTCCACATCCACGCCAACATCTCTGGTTTGGGGATTTTGTGATGTGGGCTAATCTTACTAGAGTTAGATGATATCTCAAAGTAGTTTTCATTTGCATTTCTCTGATGATTAAGGAGGATGAGCATTTTTTCATATATCTGTAGGCTATGTCTTCTTCAGAGAAGTTTCTGTTCAAGTCGCTTGCCCACCCTGAGATCAGATAACTTGTTCTTTTCTTGCTAATACGTTTGAGTTCTCTGTGGATTCTGGTTATTAAACCTTTGTCAGAGACATAACCTGCAAATATCTTCTCCCATTCTGAGGGCTGTCTGCTTGCTTGACTTACTGTGTTCTTGATTGTGCAGAAGCTTTCTAGTTTGATCAGATCCCAGTAATGTATTTTTGGTGTTGCTTCAATTGCCCGGGGGTTCTTCCTCATAAAATATTCTCCCAGGTCAATTTCTTCAATTTCCCTACACTTTCTTCTAGTATTTTTATAGTTTCATGTCTTAAGTTTAAATCTTTAATCCAGTGAGAGTCTATCTTAGTTAATGGTGAAAGGTGTGGGTCCAATTTTAGTCTTCTGCAGGTCACCAGTCAGTTCACCCAGCACCATTTATTAAATAGAGAATCTTTTCCTCACTGAATGTTTTTAATTGGCTTATCGAAGATCAAATAATGGTAAGTAGCTGGGTTCATCTTTTGGTTCTCTATTCTGTTCCATACATCTACCTCTCTGTTTTTGTGCCAGTACCATGCTGTTTTGATCACTGTAGATTTATACTATAATTTGAGGTCTGGTAGTAACTCCTTCTGCTTTGTTTTTATTTCCAAGTAATGTCTTGGCTATTTGAGGTTTTTTCTGATTCCATATAAAATGAAGTATTATTTTTTCAAGCTCTTTAAAGTATGACAGTGTAGCTCTAATGGGGATTGCATTAAAATTATATATTGCTTTGGGTAGTATTGACATTTTAACAATGTTAATTCTTTCCAGCCATGAGCACGGTATGTTTTTCCATTTGTTAACATTTTCAGCTATTTCTTTTCTTAGAGTTTCGTAGTTCCCTTTATAGAGACCTGTCACATCCTTTGTTAGATAATCTCCCAAGTATTTCATCTTCTTTGGTACTACTGTGAACAAAATGGAGTCCTTGACTTTTTTCAGCTTGGCTGATGTTGGTATATATAAAGGTTACAGATTTATGAGTGTTGATTTTGTAACCTGAGACACTGCTGTATCCCTTGATCACTTCTAGGAGTTTTGTAGTCGAATCCCTGGTGTTTTCCAGATACATGATCATATCATCTGCAAAAAGTGAAAGTTTAATCTCTTCTGACCCTATATGGATGCCCTTAATCGCATTTTCTTCCCTAATTGTGATGGCTAAAACTTCCATTACAATGTTAAATAGCAGTGGAGACAATGGGTAGCCTCTCCTGGTTCCTGATCTGAGTGGAAATGATTTCAATTTAACTCCATTCAATACAATATTGGCTGTGGGTTTGCTGTAGATGGCCTCTATCACTTTAAGAAATGTCCCTTCTATACCAATTTTCTTAAGTGTTCTGATCATAAAGGGATGCTGGATGTTATCAAAAGCTTTTTGTGCATCAATTGAGAGAATTATATGGTCTTTGTTTTTTAATTTTTTTTATGTGATGAATTATATTTATAGATTTACATATGTTGAACCATCCTTGAGACCCTGAGATAAAACCCACTTGTCGTGGTGTATGATTTATTTGATATATTGCTGGATTCTGTTGGTTAGGATCTTGTTGAATATTTTCTCATCAATATTCATTAGTGATATTGGTCTATAATTTTCTTTTCTTGTTGGGTCTTTTCCTGGTTTGGGGATCAGGGTGATGTTTGTTTCATAGAATGTGTTGGATAGTATTCCATCTTTTTCTATATTTTGGAAAAGGTTGAGTAGTATGGGAACTAGTTCTTCTTTAAAGGTTTGGTAGAATTCTGATGTGAAGCCATCTGGTCCTGGGCTTTTCTTTTTAGGGAGATTTTGTATAGTTGATGCTATTTCAGAACTTGATATAGGCCTGTTCAACATTTCCACTTCATTCTGGCTAAGTCTTGGGA